>JACCGJ010017566.1:0-68363 GCA_013407085.1 Atriophallophorus winterbourni
AAATCTTTGTATCTATTTTCGATACCGAAATGATGATTACAATGTGTATTATTTATTAGTTTGTTTAAATGAATCATTTGATGTTCATGTCGATCAAGCTGATGAGCTGAATACAAAACCTAATTGAATTTGAAATAACTCAAATTAAACGTCAGGTTCAAAACGTCGCCATGGATATGTGTCTGACATTGGTACCGAAATAAATCAAATGATTTATTAATGGTAGTTAACATTGAAGACTGATCGGTCAACGGTATTTTTAGGTAAGCATCTTTTAGGTCAATCTTCGAGATGAATTTGGATCCCGTCAAATTATTCAAAATATCTTCATGTTCAACTGTAGTGCATGTTTGCTTCAATAATCTAGTATTTAATGTAAGACGATAATCGCCTCAAATCCTTGGGGTCTTTTTATCAGACTTCAATGGTGTGACAATAGATGTGCCCCAAGCAGAGAACACAACCTTTTCAATGATACCTTTAGAACATATATCTTTCAAAGCTTTTTCTACAGGTTCTCGGACTCCATATGGAATAAGGCAGCGTTTGAGAACCACAGGTTTTCCTTCAACTTCAAGACAAAAATTGGAAGAAATCGCATTCCATCAGTTGCTTGCGAACATTTTATTATGAGGTTCTTCAACTCTAAAGTATCTTCAGACGTTGTCAAAAAAATAGACTAATTTTTAGAGCTTGCTTTGCATTCAGACCGAGAATAGATGGGCCAGTTTCAATAACAATGAATCTACAGGCAGCAATATTTTTTCATCTATGACGGCGATCATACACGATCCAACAGCAGGAATAGAATGCCCAGTGATGTCTTTAATTGTGAGGCCAGTAGGTTGGACTTTCGCATTAGGAGCAAACTGTTTTAGATCTCTCTGAGTAATAAGCGATTTAACGCTACCCCTATCTAGAATAAAATCTAAGGATGCGCCACTAGAAACACAAGAAATGGTTTTACGAATGTGTCTAGAATTGCAAGATGTCACTGCCAGAGATAATGTTTTGAATGCATCATTACTATTGCTAACCTAAGCGTTTCTCGAATCAGTTCAATACGTTTAAGGGTTGGGCAAACGGATTGGATATGTCCGGTTTTTTCGCACTTGTGACAAGTGGCTTGACGGAATCGGCATGTATGGCGTGAGTGCCGTCTGCGCATGACGCACACATCCCAATTTCAATTGAATTGGAATTGCTATCGGCAACACGACGATAATTCGTTTGATATTTGAACTGTTGCCCTGCTATAGCATTCTTCGCTCTTTCACGCGCATGCTGATACTGTTCACAATAAGCTCGAACATCTTTGAAAGAGGGTTTCGGCAATTTCCAGAGCTCATTCTGTAAACCACTGTAATTTTTTCCAGCAATGAGGCGATCCTTTAATTGCATTTCTAACAAATCTCCGAAGTCGTATTTTGCTGCCTGAATTACCAACTGTAGAATAAAATCGCGAATTCTTTGATTGGGCTGCCGAACCATTGAATGAAATTTTGCTAGTTTAGTTGCTTCGACGTGTACGGGTTTCACACGTTGCAATAAAAGCACCTTCAGCGTTTCGTATGGAAGTGAAATAGGAGAATCCGGATATGACAAATTTTTGATTAACGTATATGCAGATTTTCCTAATGAATTCGAATATTGCTCGATTAACAGTTAATGGCGTATTATGAAATTTACATGAATAAACCGTCATTGATTGTCCATAGTACAATTACCACAGTACAGTTCTATTGTACAGTTCTATTTACTCTATTTTCGCTAACATGTGATTGAAAAGTCTGTCAGCATCACATGTAAGTTGATTTGACTTCGACGCCCGACCAGTGACATCGACTAGTTCAAAAATGTCTTATGGTTCGACATATATAAAGACGTTGATACTAAGAGCAACGGAAAATATGATATCGCAGACAAGAACATTAACAGGCAGCGAAGAGCAGTACCGTCATTATATGTCTTCCATTTTTCATTTTTCTTCGAACTTGATTGTACTGCATAAAGCCGTCACTCCAGAAAGTATACGATTCGGAACACAAGCGTAGTTCACTAAGCCAAGTCGATGGGGTTCAAAATACAAAGCGGTCGCTCGAACGCAGTCGTCAGAAAACACCACTAAGGCACAATCATAAACTATCTTCGTCGCTCGGTGGTAAATTTACCCAGTATTTGAATGTATATACGCAGCGACGCTGCCAAAACTGGGTCATGTATTATATCTTTCGATGGATGTAATTAATTATATTGATCAAGATTACGCTGGAATTGCCGGCAAAATTTGTATCATTTTCCATATACGTATGTTGAAATGCCTTTGATTTATTCAAGACCAGTGATACCGAGTATCTAAATCCTCTTGCAGCATCAAACAGTCTTTAAAAGATCGGATTTGCTTCCAAAGAGAAGTAGAATCATTCTCATTCACTCTTCACATGTTTGGACTGTTTGCCATAGAAAGTAGATGTGGAGATGAAATCTTCAGTCTGTCAAACGTCCATCAACGCTCTTATATCTTACACCATCGCTCACGCAAGACAGGTTTTCCGGTCCATAAGACACTAGTAGAGCAACGAAAGGTGAACCAAAACAGGTTCATTGTGAAGCTAGCCAACGGTTAATATCAATTGAAAAGCGAGCGTAAGATGCCTTTAGCGAGCATCAATATTAACGCTTGCATAATCACAGGGAAAGGATTAACTTGCTGTTTACATAGAATAAGCCTACGGTAAATTGTTTACCATAGTCACATATACGCATAAGTGACCCTAAAGGCAGCCGTGAGAATCAAGTGTTTATCAATTTCTTTTTCGTGTTTTAGCCTTGGCAGTAAACATTGTTAATTTAAAGAATGTTGAAGTGCTGAGACGCTGAGGAATATATATGGAGTCGGTCAACATTATTTTTGCCGGTCACATTCCGATCCATAACGTAGCGTTAACATACAAATTATTTTGAAGACATCGTCCTTCAAAATATTGATATCAGTCCATGCATCGGTTTATGTTAAAATAAAGCTTCACCAAGACATAATTCGAATTGATTGGTAAACAAAGGATTGATTTCTGTCGACGCCGACCTCAGCAAACCACTGCAAAAAGAATAACATCAGCATTTTTAGTGAACAAATAAAGATTAATATTGGCGACTCCAATGTGCCCCTAATTAGAGGTCAGCGGTTTGCTACGCGTTGCGCAAATGATTTATGCACGGACATCAGCCGCGATATTCAAGACACTGCGAATACCGGTAACTTTCATGGTTTGTTTGATGGAATCAAGATGGATTCACCTAAAACCTACCGCCAAAACACATGTATCGAAATTGAGATATATGACATTGAAATATATTGTCCTGACCGACTGAACACAAGTGGCTGACGAAGGAACTAGCAATTAGTTGATTATTATCGACTACTGTATGAACTGCGACAAACGGAAACCAATTAGCAACTCCTCGTATGACTGAAATGCAAACTCTCTGAAAGCATGCCATTTGTTCAAATAAATTGGAGTAAATTCATGAAGCACCGATGCCACCAGTGAAAGTGGCCCTAGCGAAATATTCGAAGACGTTTGGGGAAAACTTGTTTACTATTGTTCCAATATTTCGATGCATATACTATTTTTAGATGATGAATGCAAACAGCATGGAACCGTTCGTCGGGTGTGATGGAAATGCGTGCAAATGCGGATCTTTGTTCACAACGATGGGTTTAACCGCATTTGCGTGTGTATGGGCACGTGATTGGCAGTTTGATCCTACTATCCCTACCTGATGAGTGGAAACGGCATAGAGCCGGTCGAGATGTGTGTGTACGAGGGAAAATACCCAAATGAAGTGTTCAACTTTATCCCATTCGTTCAACGCGGGCCACTGAGTCACGGGCAAGATTGCTCGTCAACTGGAGTTCTGTAAATCTGTCTCTTGTCTGAAAAATGTCATAAAGTCGAGAGTTGCTGTTGGAGTACGATAGATCACTCCAGTAAAGCATTGGTCTCCTGAATTAAGAGTCTTAGAGCACCAAGCGTGTCAGTTAAATCAAGGGCCTGGTCGTTCATAACTCTACAGTTAAACGATTGCTTGAAGTAGAATGCTCCTTCTCCGCTATCACCTAAAGCGTCACTCCGGAATAAAAACATGCTAGGCAAAAAGAGTTCATTTTCAAACAATGAGGTATGGAACCACGTTTCTGTTATTGCAACTATGTCTGGCGCAGGTTGGTCGTGCCAACCTTATCTAACAGTGACATACACGAGCAACTTGTTTACTATTCTTCCACTGTTTAAAGCGCACGTGGATCATAATCATACTGTTTCTAGCAGATGAGTGGAAGCAGAACGAAACCGGTCGTGGAATGTGTGTGTGTAAAAAACAGAATGAGAGCAAAGAGAGCACCTCGTAAAATGAACGATCGATCGATATATCCTGACCTTGTAGCCGGAATTCTTAGCTCGGTGGTTATGTGATAACATACACTTCCGAATAGCTATGATTTAAACCAGACAAAATGTGCAAAATCTGGCCATTGGTTTGTTTTCTTGTTCTGAATGAGATATTCGTGTTAACAGTGAGGAAAGATTTGTTCAGAAAGCTAACAGACTGAGGTGAGTATCATTGTGAAATGACAATTCTTGGCTAAGAACGGGGGCCTTTAAAAGTAACGGGTGATATGCATTGAATTGCTTGTTGCGTAATGAAATATGCTTTTCTATTAAGAAATATGTTTTAGGTAGATGGATAGCAATATCTGCCTCCTTCAGTCGTTGCAGCCACATCGCTCTCGTCTGCCGGTTTCATGCGCCAAAGCTTCTCAGATGACTAAACTGTTCGGTAAAAGAGGCACAATCTCTCCTGCAGCGCCCACATCGATATGCAGTAGCACGCCTTCAGGGTGATTGACATTCAGCAGAAGACATCAGTGTCAGTGCTGCCTCAGCTTGGAAGATGAAGCTATACATAGTGATGTGGGTATTTCATGTGGTTAGTTTGCCTGCATGATTTTGGCAGAATGAAAATAGGTTAACCTGATTCTTGATGAACATTCACTCTATTTTTTTCAAATTATCCTTTTTTCTCCCGCACAGATGATACTCAAATCCACTCTTCAACAATCATTCATCTTCCTAGCATCGATTTTGTTCTGCACGGCAATCGACCTCTATTCGACACCTCCCATGGGTTGGTCAAGCATAAACTTTGTCAGTGATCCAAACGCCTGCATTCAACAGCGGAAAATACGTGACGGAGAAATTTTAATAGAGTATATAAGTAACTCCTTAAATTCTGGAAACTTCTGCGCGCTCGGGTATCGCCTCGTTGACCTCGATCTTTATTGGTTACCGAGATCACGTGATTCTTCATCAAGTGGCATCATGAATGCGGATCGAAATCGATTTGATCGAGTGAGTTATGATTCTCAAATTGTTCATTGTTCATTGCTGGTTGTTACTGGTAACACAAAGCAATGTTTGCGACACACATTGGGCATACTGTGAATAAGCAGAGTAGAAATTCTCAATGTCCGTAATCCTAATGAGGCTATTATGTCGGCCAAGAGAGATTAAAAGTTTCTTGTCATTGACCATATTAGTTGGGCAGTACTAGCTGTGAATACTTTACGTATGATCAAAGTATCATTTGTAATTTGGAAAACAGGGTCTACTGCTTTCCACCGCGTCGATCAACCGGGAAATGATTTTCGGGTATGAGAGAGAGAGTTTGACTTTCGAGTTCAAAATAGAAACATCGCGATTTATTTTATCCCATGACACCAGAAGATTTCATTCAGTCGTTGTTTTGAGCGCTGATTCAGATACAGGATTTTAAAAAGAGCAAAATGAAAGTATTCTTGTTAGGTCGCAAATCGATATTGGTGTCTAGTGAGAGGTTACTTGCAATAGTTGAACAAAGATTTGTGAAATGATGTACTATAACGTTGCAAGCCGCTGGTTTTGAACAATGCGAAAACTTACCCTGATCTAGGACATTGTTTTTGTTCATGCTGACGGAAAGCTGTTCACTAGTGACTGAGCAGCCCGTGGGAGTGAGAAATGTTTGATTCAACGTCAACAAACAGCGAATTTTCAATCCTAAAGCAAGCATATTTTGTATTCTAAATAGGCTTACTTTTATTACCCTTTACATCTACTTCCTTTGAAAATTGGGGACTGACTTTGCCGATATTGTTCTCATGCTTACTCTAGAACGTTTGAAAATAAATCTTCACAGATCAAATCAATAATGTCACGGTGTAAATTCACATGAGAGCCTTATCCAACAGTGGCATACAAGCGCTCCTTGTTCACATGAGAGGCAGTTTTTTATCCCAATGGTAAAAAAAAAGCCGAAACAAATGATCTGTAAATTAAATGTACCAAAAAATGGAGAAGCCGTCATTACATGAAACCACAACTTTTACTGGTGCTTGGAGTTTGAGTAAGCGCAAATTTTAATAAAACCCCTATAATCTTACACGTTACCCAACACATTTTCGAAAGTTTATTATTACTAACTAAACAAAAGTAGTATAATTCCGAAAAACATTTAATTTTAGGGATTGAAATCGTTAGGGGATCAGCTCCGCATAAAGGGTATAGCGCCCATGGTCAAAATTACTACGTCTGATAGCTTCGTTGAAAATGATGTGGTCACATTATCCGAATGGGGCATTCAGGCTGTCACAGTTGATGCATGGTCACTAATTTCGCCCAATGAAAATGATTACTTGTCGAAGTTCAGCGACTTATTTCGTCAGGATGAGAATCCAGCCTATATCGCATGTTCCGGCGGTTTCATGACCATTGATTACGAAAATCATCCGGACCGTGTTAATTGGACAAGAATACTTCCAGCATGCAATTCCTGGCGTTTATTTAAAGTCCACGAAGATATTTGGTACGGAATCACACGTCAAATCGATATAATGCGCAATTACGACTCGTTGTTCTATTCACTCGTGGGGCCTGGGCGTTTCAACGACTTGGGTCTGCTCCGAGTTGGAGATAGCCGATTGACGTGGGAACAACAGCGAAGTCAAATGGCTTTGTGGTGTTTGTTTGCTTCGCCCTTGTTCTTCTCGGTAGATATTGCACAGTCGGATGACGCAACGCTGGAGCTACTGAAAAACACACGTCTGATCAAAATCAACCAAGACAAGGGGGTGAGAATGCCAATGTTTGTGGGCATGTCGGATGAGGTTCAAGTAAGCATGATGATTATGATGATTATTTCGCCCAAGTTAATAGTGTTTCAATAACAATGGCCACGGACACAATTATCACAATATTATCGTCATCTATATGTAGTCCACTCAAGTAAAGTGTAATAATGTGAAGTGCATTAGAGATGAACGCTAAGCACGAGCTTTCGAATGATATGGAGGACTCTACCCACCAACACAACCTAAGAGCAAGTAACTCCGAAAAGATGTGCGAAAACAATTGCGAACTAGTTATAGTTCTGGTTTCGGTAGGGTTGCACTCGAACGGTTCGAGCAACAACATCTTCGGAAGTATAAAAAAATGGTCAACGTCAGCTGCAATCGAATGATATGCAATTAGTCGATGTCGCTGAAACCAGCCATGCGTGGCGAGGGCTTAAATTTAACCGGTTGACACGAAATCGACTGACAAAACAGATCGAATTGACAACCGTGATAAACATGTTGAGATCACCATTGTGATTGCTTGTTTGCCTTTATAAGATCAGCGTGTGTTTCGTTATTTGTCTTGTGCGGAATAAACGCCTTTGACCACTTTGTGTTGTGGGATTCGTGGGTGTACGCAATTAGCTTTTCACCGGTTTGACCTCCGGGATGAATCGAGACACAATAAACTTTGTTTTATCAACTTTAAAATCGTGACCATGGTCATCAATATTTCCACCGTATTCTCCAGCGTGAATAGTGCTGCAATACTAACAAAATATTATTCGTTTTTAATATATTGTGGTGCTCACATCCACGTCCCTAACATATCACTACCGG
The DNA here is from genome assembly GCA_013407085.1 of Atriophallophorus winterbourni. Classification (NCBI taxonomy): domain Eukaryota; kingdom Metazoa; phylum Platyhelminthes; class Trematoda; order Plagiorchiida; family Microphallidae; genus Atriophallophorus; species Atriophallophorus winterbourni. The sequence goes on from JACCGJ010017566.1 coordinate 7,994, forward strand.
TATCTGGCTCCTTTTCGTCCTCAAGCGAAGACAGTAAGATCAGTTTCAGTGGACTTTTAAACAGTAGTAAAGTGATTAAAAAATATTCCTTTTCATTATCCTCTTCTTCAACATCATAGATATCATTGGTATCATCATCATTATCATCATCACCATAAATATCATCATCGTCATCCTCATCACTTCTATCCATTTTATACTCCATTCGAACCTGTTAATTGTCCTTCTAGTGAAGACAATCATGCTCGCCTGGACAACAAATTACCTATCCATAGATCTACCTCGTTACTAGTTGAACTTATCTCTTTATTACCCGAAAGATACTGGAAAAATATTTTATGCAATCGTGTAGAACAGTTCTCGGGTAATAATTCGCTTCGCAAAGCGTGATAGTCAGCTAATCCTGCTCTTTGTTACCGTTCTAACTATCAAACATGGCCTGACAAATCGACCGTGTTAGAAACGGAACGTTCCCTAGATCTGCTCTAGTCGAACGTGTATAAACTTCTTTAGGAGCTGGGCTCAAACAAATAGTAATTAGTTACTTCAATTATAACTCATTAAATCTGCTGTCCTTCTATCATACATTGATTGCCTCGAACTGGATGATGATCCACAACATTGATTTTAGAAAGTCATATATCTATATCACGATACGATTAAACTATGCAATCTTGACTCTGAAATAAAAAACCAATAGCGCTATCAATGTGCGATATCGATCACTTCAGCACTGGTCACGTGAGCTGTTTGACCTTCCGAACAGCTGGGCAATCGCAGTATTCAACAGTGGCTCACAAAACAAGCAGATCAAGTTCACCTTGTGCAAAATGTTGATCCGGCGAAACGGGATGATGCCTCCTTTGTTCAAGGTCACTGACGTGATTAGCGGCAAGGAAATCTCGGATCACATGGATTTGTTCTTTGAGATCACAGAGACGCTGAAACCACATCAGACAGTGATGTACCATGTCAGACACATATCCACGGCGGCGTTTTGAACCTGACGTTTAGGTTGAATTCTTTTTAAATTCCGTTCAGATTTGTATTAAGCACATTAACTTGATCGACATTAACATCAAATGATTCATTTGAACAAACGAATAAACAAAATTCTCATTTAAATCATGATTTTGATATCGAAAATAGATACAAAGATTTGAATTAATTTACAATAAGAAAATAAATTGCAACAATTTTGGATTTTTTCATTCCAATGGGTTAAACCTTTGAAAAGAATTGGTTAGCTTTCAGTTTCGTGTATATAATCATCCATCAGTAGTAACATCCGTACGTCTATGACTGCCAATTACAGCATCATCTCACTGTAATCTTCTTGCTCCTTACCTACCACTACCATCCCCTACACTTCCATCATATCATCATCCTTCTCAACAGCATTAGCATCGCCTTCAAAAATAAAACGCACTACCACATGGTGCTTTGATTGCACCCTGGTCTGAACGCGTGACCCATTTAATCTGCGTATAATGACCACGGACGATCGATTTGGGCGTTATTACCATTTTGCTCCAGGTAGAAGAAGCTTGCAAGTTTACCGGCCCGTGCGAAATGAACTTCAATTTTAAACCATTCGTTCAATTGTGGTTAGACTGAAACGTGGGTAATCTTGGATCAATTTTGAGAAATGTCGTCTAAAATCGATTCGTGATTGCGGAACTTGAATGACCCCGTGTATTCTTAAGGGAACTGACTTTTACCAAACCTCGGAGAGGGTGATTCTCATCCACAGTGTTTTATATGTTAGAATCATATCGCTCCTTACACTCCATTGTGTACATTCGGTCAATCCCAGCATCGCAATTTGCTCATGGTATGGTATGTCCTGCATCCCATCTATTAGCTTCGTCGAATTTCAACGACTTTACGCAACCACGGTACCCAAACTGAGATAAGGTATTATATCGTTTGATGGATAAAAGTATTTATAAAACGGAGGTGCGTTTCAGGAGTGAACCACCTAAATATTCTTTTCAGCGTTTCCAAGATACCACTTGCCCAGGTGAAAACTCTCTGGCAATGACCATTCGGTTTCAAGTTATTAGTAATCCAGCTACCGAGATCCTTATCAGTCGTGGTCTAAGACAGGTTTTCATGACCAATATTATGTGTATACTCATATTGCCGGTCATTTTACATTTACTCATGTTGAAATGCATCTGATTTTGTTGAGACCAGTGATACAGGGCATCCAAATACGCTAGCAGCATCGAACAATCTTCAATCGATCGGATTTGCTTCCAAAGAGAAGTAGAATCATTCTCTTTCAATCTTCCCATGTTTGGACTGTTTGTCACAGCAAGTAGATGGGAATGTATAAACTCCAGTCTATCAAAAGTCGATCAATGCTTATATATATCTCACACTACCGCTCACTCAAGACAGATTTTCCGGTCCAAAACCTCGTCTGATTTCCAAAAGATATAACACTAGTGCAGCAACGAACGGAAAACGGAAACAGGTCCACTGTGAAGCTAGCCAACGGTTCATAACAAATGAACAGCAAGCATAACACGCATTAAAGAAGCGTCAATATTAACGCTTATAGAATCAAATGGAATTGATTGCCAGGATGTTTACATAGAATAAGTCTACGGTAACCTGTTTACCAGAGCCACATATACCCAAAAGTGTCCCTAAAGGCAGCCGCGAGATGCAAGTGTTTATCAATTCCTTAATGACGATAAAACCTTGACAGTAAATAGTGTTAATTTGAAGAATGTTGAAGTCTTGAGACGCGGAGAAGCTCAAACTTTTCGAAATGTGTTGTCCAGACCAAATTAACACCATTGGTTGACGAACGAGCTAGCAATTAGTTGATCATTATCGACTACTGCATGAACTGCAACAAAAGGAAACAGTAAGAAAAAGATGAAAACGAAAGCGAAGGCTTTCGTTACTTTCTTTACTTTCTGAACCGAAAACACTCAAATATGGCTCTAGTCTCCTAGCAATGCGATATAAATCGTTTGGCTCTTTTACTGTTCACCATCCGACACCGTCGATTGTGGTTCCCTGTGGAGTTTCCTACTTAAGTTAAGGCACTGAAATCGTTGAACAGGTTACTACCGGGAGCAGACGAAGCTTCGGTTTAGCAAAAATAGAATTCCGGTTACGTTTGTACGAAGTTTATAGACCGAAGTGTCTACACACGAAAACGTGGTGCACCGGAAACTGTGTGCAGTAAATCGAAAAGTACATCAAAACAATGATCGCGGTATCAGGTCAACAATGGCCCCATGAATAATTTGGTAACCACATTCGTGTGCAATACAGTGTGGTATGCAGATCGATTTTCGGTGTATATGTGCGCATTACACGTACGAAATCGAAGCTCAAAAGTATGATCGAGAATTGGTTTGGATCGTAAGTTTGGACAAATTCGTTGACCGGAATTTTATTCGAAAGAATTGTGGTTTATGATGAGATTACCATGGTATTATGGTTCGTCGTTGTATTGCATCAAGAAGTCTGTTTATAATGGGCATTATAGATTATAGAGGGAACTGTGATAAGATCTTTCTCTCTCTTATGGAGGCTTGAAAGCACCCGGAAGAATACACGATTTCTGTTGTTTAACCTATTAAATGAAAGTATAATTGAAATGCTAAGCAAGGAAACCTCCCGACGTTGCTAGCGCAGATGAATAACATTCAGTTCGATGACCTCCACTGAGTAGATTTTTCTGAATACGACCATTTTACATTCTATAGACCGCCTTACAGTAAAGCATTTAGTAGACACGCATTTTTTACCATCATCTCTGTCTTTACAGTCAACTTGCTGTTACCTCAAACACGAGAGTTTAATAGGGACAAAATGTTAACTTCGGTGCTAATTCGCTTATCAATCTTCGTGTCTAGCGAGTGATTATCCGAAATACTTGAATCAAGATATGTGAAATGATGTACTGCTTCAAGCTGACAGGTTTCAACAAGAGTAAAAGTACATGATAAATTTCGAGATATTTTAAATGCCTATAGCTGAAAATATGTTTGTAAATAAAACATTTTTCATATATCAGGTATAAGAATGTGCGATCACTGTAGCTTCCTGGGAAATATGATAAACATGATTCAGTGTCACAAATTGAAAACATAACACTCAAAAACGGACACATTGTTCGGTGGAAGAATCAACATTTTTAGTGCTCAGTTTTGTTGAAGCCGAACACCACCGGGACCATATGACAGAACTCCAATGCTGCTCAAAACCAGTCATGCGCAATGGTCTTGATATTGATCTGACATGCTTATTCATTTGCTCTTAATTTGAAGTGGCACCGAACGACTGGAACGTGCGAAAATAACACATTTACAGAGGTGTACAGAGGTTGATTCTGTTTGCAGATTTCTCGAATTGCTTAGCAAGACGAAACTGCACGTTCGACTGAAATCGATCCTTTGTTTGCCAATCAATTGAAATTATATCTTGATAAAGCTTTATTTTTACATTGACTGATGAATTTGTTTGGTAACGCCCTATACACGTTACGGAGCGGAAGTTGGCCTGCGAAAATATTGTTGTCCGACTCCATATATATTCGTCAGCGTCTCAAAATTTTACCATTCTTTAAATTAACAATCTTTACTGCCAAGGCTAAATCACGAAAAAGAAATTGATAAACACTTGATTCTCACGGCTGCCTTTAGGGACACTTTTGCGTATATGTGACTATGGTAAACAATTTACCGTAGGCTTATTCTATGTGAACAGCAAGTTAATTCTTTCCCTGTGATTATGTAAGCGTTAATATTGATGTTCGCTAAAGGCATCTTACGCTCGCTTTTCAATTGATATTAACCGTTGGCTAGCTTCAAAATGAACCTGTTTTGGTTCACCTTTCGTTGCTCTACTAGTGTCTTGTGGACCGTAAAACCTGTCTTGCGTGAGCGATGATGTAAGATATAAGAGCGATGGTGGACGTTTGACAGACTGGAGATTTCATCTCCACATCTAATTTCAAACAGTCCAAACATGTGAAGAGTGAATGAGAATGATTCTATTACTCTTTGGAAGCAAATCCGATCGATTGATGATTGTTCGATGTTGCAATAGGATTTAGATGCTCGGTATCACTGGTCTCAACTAAATCAAAGGCCTTTCAACATACGTATATGGAAAATGATACAAATTTTGCAGGCAATTTGAGCATACATATAATCTTGATTAATATAATTAATTACATCCATCGAAAGATATAATACATGACCCAGTTTTGGCAGTGTCGCTGCGTATATACATTTAAATACTGGGTAAATTTACCACTGTGCGACGAATATAGTTTTTGGTTGTGCCTTAGTGGTGTTTTCTGACGACTGCGTTCGATCGACCGCTTTATATTTTCAACCCCATCGACTTGGCTTAGTGCAAATGTACGAAACCGGATACATTACACGATAGAGAGAGACAGTATGCCATATAAAAATACCTATCAATTATAGCTGGTGGGGTAGAGAGGCCATCCGTAAAATATATTCTTTGTATGAATGTTTATTCATTGTTGAGTTCAATGCACAAATTCAACTGCACATCCAAATTGCAAAATCAATGAACGAATCCTGGTTGGTTGAGAGAGAACATGTTCAACTATTAAAGCAGTCTGATTAATATTTTGACGAATATCGCATATAGCAAACTAGTAGCAGTTTGTTTTCGGTGCAAGGTGTTCAACGCAGCAACGAATGTAACTTTATTCGTTTTCTTCATTTCAGCCGGATCCGTTGTATTTGGTGGAAATACAGTTGGAGGTAAGAAGGCGGTTTATCAACTTCTCATTGCCAGCGAACTATTTTTATTCTTTATGGAGGCGGAGAGAATAGATGCCACGAATCATTGTGAGTATCTGTTTAAGAATTGTGACGATCTCGAACTTTCGTTTCTGGTGTGACAGGGTTTGTAGACTAGTTCAAACAGAGCTGCCGCCGTGAGGGTATTATTTTTTAATCGTAAGCTAAACGAAAACGATATGATGGATGGTGGACTTCGAATATACATTTTCTCAATTACTATGAACATCCATCTAATTATCCATCTAATTATTATGAGTCAGTCTATTCGTGCCGTGCTGTCGCATTATTTTGAGCTCCTGATAATCAGGATATACTGTTCTTACACTTACACGTACGTGGACATATTATACCTTGTTGGACTCCTCTCGAAGTCAGCTTTCTGGATATACCACTCTCGTAGCGGTATTCGATAATACGAGCAAATTCGGATTTATCGTGATTTTCCCATATTGGATCTACGCGTGCAACTCTGTTAATACGCTTCAAGTCCTCAAAGGGATCAACGTCATCGGAAAGATCTTATTCTTTGCCGTCGACTGGTTATATATTCAACGTCGTGAGAGCAACTACCGAAGCGCATCGCTGGAATCAATTCTGACTTTGTTCTTATTATTGAGCAACGCTTTTCGTCGCGCTCACCATATTCATCATCGATCGCTCGACGGAACCACTGCATGTGCACACACAACTGAACAGTACTGCACACAACCTTGACCGGATGACCCCGAAAAGGATACAAAGCGCACCGGGATGCATGTGCACGGTTTGCCGAAAGTCGGTAAGTCCTAAGGCGAGGTCTGTCACGTGTTACGCCTGTTTGTTGAAAGTGCATGCGAAATATGACAAATCGCTGACTTCGGATTTAGTATCGATTATTAATGGAGATGACTATCCTGGTGTCTGTTATGTTTGTCTGCTTTGCAAGGCCAAATCAACACCGTCAGCCTCGGCGGCGAAAACCCCTGAATATGATATTGAGACCCGTCTAAATGGAATGGAATCCAAAATATTCATTTGCATACTTTTCCGTCATTCACACCCCACGACCGGTTTCGTGCTGTTTGCACTCATCAGGTAGGGACAGTAAGATCAGGATCCGCATGCGCTTGAATGGAATCCAGTTTAAAAAAACTGAATGAACTGATAATAAAAGTCATAAAGGCACCGTCGTTACCCGACTTAGAGGTTCCTGCCGAAGAGCCGGTAGATAATACATCATACTCGAGCAGGCCAACATTAGCCCAGATAACCGCGCATATGGCGACTAAAACGGGGAAGCGTTCGTTGGGATCAGTGACTCCTCGACATAACGGAACCGAGAAAGGACTCAAAAAATCCACTACTAAAATGACTGAGTCAAATTATAAAATAAAGTCCGCGGATGTAAACCTAAGCGTTATATGTTCAAACGTGACCGAGTCGCAGGAAACGCTGTTTGAAGCTAAGCAAAAACATGACTTAGCTGAGTGGTTTAAAGTCTGCAGTCAGATGAGATTGGCCGCGGTTACACCATCATCAATAGTTCGATTAAATCGCCACCTGAATTCTCCTCATACGGATGATCCTCGCCTTTTAAGAATAACGCTGCAATCTGCGGAGGACGTGGAAAACGTACTTTTAAATGCTTACATTCTTAGAGGTGTTCCAGAGACTAAATGTCGTATTCATGCAGACCTACCATGGTGGGAGCGAAAGTCGTCGCAGAAATCTCGTGAAGAACGTAATCCAAGAAGTATTGTAATTCTTGGTGTTCCAGAAGATGCTGCTGACGTACCCTCTCAAGAAAAGTCTGAGCACGACCACAAACAGTGGAAATATCTAGCCGAAACAATTGGTATTAAAAATACCGTACTTGTGGATGCTTTTAGGATACCGCGATCTGCCAACTATAAAGGGCAAGGTCCTAGCCCTTTAAGGCTAACCTTCTTCACAACCGAAATGACTGATACTATCAAAAGTGAATGGAAAGCTAATAGAAAAAACCTACCCCCAAACGTAAAGTTAAGCTTGCCCAGGATCAAAACCGAAATTCAGCCAAAGGATAGTACTGATCAACCTACGCCAAGTGTCACAGTTCAATTGGAACCTCATGCGCCACTTCAAAAAAACGTGAGCATTCCGACTCTGACAGAGTCGGACCCCAATAACCTCTCGTGATACGAACACTACAAACTTTATTGATTGTTTATATACAAACAGACAAAGTCTCTCTAGCAAACTGCTAAACCAAACAGCTTACACCCCGTCATTACTCATAAAAAACACAATTAAGTGCATCTATACGAACGCAAACAGCCTGATCAATAAGCTGCACGAACTCTCCGAGATTTGTGATGAAACGAACCCAGACATAGTTGCCATAACAGAAACGTGGTTCACTACCTCGTTTTCTGATCTAGAACTCTCTTTACCAAGCATGACTTTATTTCGACGTGACCGTTTGAGTGATGGCGGAGGAGCAGCACTCTACTGCAAACAATCATTTATTTGCAGAGTTATGAATGACCAAAATCTGGATATACCCGACACGCTTTGGTGTTCTATAACTCTTACTTCTGGTGACCAGTGCGTTATTGGAGTGATTTACCGTTCTCCAACCGCGAACCTCGACCTGAACAATAAACTGATTACTGCTTTGCAATATGTAACAACGCGATATAACACTCAAATTTTGATAATGGGAGACTTCAACCTTCCTCAGCTATATAACCGTGATGATCATCCACCAGAGACATTTGAACACGAACTTCGAGCAGTCTTGGATTACACACCCCTCTATAACCACGTTAAAGGATTTACTCGTATGAGGGGAGCTGACAGGCCGTCTACCTTGGACTTGATACTTACATCTGATCCTACCGCTGTAGAAACTATCATCTATAAACCGCCGATCGGACGGAGCGACCACGTTGTCCTAGAATTCTACTACGTTTGTAGTGCTAGGCGCAAATTTGACGGAATGAAATGCTTCAGAAAGGTAAACTACCGTACCCTTTGTGCAGAGATTCAAAGCATTAGTCTCATACAGTTGGATTATTCCGATTCAGACAGTCATTGGCGCTCTCTCCTACAACACCTGAAACTTATATTAGAGAAACATTCAAACCTCGTCCCGAAGAAAAATCCTCGACGTAACAAATTTAAGCTACGTAGCAGGACCAAAAAGTGGATGAAACAAAGGGCAGTAGCGTGGGAGTTTCACAAGGCTACCAACACAGCTGATTCTTGGGCACAATTTACACGACTGAGAAACAAAGTTATCAGCTTAAGTCGAGATGATAAACAAGAGTTCCAATCGAAATTGATTACTCAGATGCACCAGAATCCGAAGCTCTTGTATAGACTTGTAAACGATAGAACAAATATTAAACCAGGAGTCTTTGCCCTGAAAACTTCGTCCGGCTTCACAGAATCCGTTGAAAAAACCGCTGATTTGTTAGCAGACTTTTATGCTGGAGTATTTGCACCGAAATCCGCAGAGCACGAACAGGAACCAAGCATTCGATATGATCGTCCCACTCTGAGTGGAATAATAATTACTCCGATGGTGGTTGCGCAACACTTAAGAAAGTTAAACGCAAAGAAATCTCCGGGACCAGCCGAAATTTCACCGAAGCTCCTCAAAAGCTGTCATGCGCAGCTCTCGGGACCTTTATCTCGTCTGTTTAGCGAATTGCTTTAAGTCGGAATGGTACCAATTGATTGGAAGCTGGGAATAATTACACCAATTTACAAAAGTGGATGCCGTTCTGAAGTAAAAAATTACAGGCCTGTGACATTGCTGTCTTCGGTTTCGAAGGTTTTTGAGCGCATAATCACTGCAGAAGTAGTGCGCCACCTGGAATCGAACGGACTCTTGACAATTGCCCAGCACGGATTTCGCAAAAACCGCTCTTGTCTAACTAATTTGCTGACATGTTTGGACGACTGGACTAGTGTAGTGGACGCCGGAGGCAGTATTCATGCATGCTACTTAGACATTTCTAAAGCTTTTGACAGAGTTGATCACAACTTACTGCTGAACAAGCTAAAGAAACACGGTATTGCTGGAGGACTGTATGACTTGCTGCGAGACTAGCTCAGCAAAAGACATATACGGGTTCGAGTTGACGGTATACTATCGAAGGAAATCGACGTCACTAGCGGTGTTCCACAGGGATCCGTGCTCGGACCGATACTGTTTCTGATCTATATGAATGACCTGCCAATACCACGCGGCAGTAAGATGGTTCTGTTCGCAGATGACATAAAAATATGGAAAAAAAATCAGCACTGCCGAGGATTGCAGTGTGCTTCAAAGTGACTTGGATGCTGTGCAAATGTGGTTATCTGAAAATAACCTACCGCTAAACATGCAGAAGTCTCAAATCATGCACATTGGTCGTGTGCTAAGCTTTTCTAATTCATACAAGCTTGGCAACATTATCCTGGAGTACACCAAACAAGAAAAAGACCTGGGTGTCTGGATTTGCGGTAGCCTGAAAAATGGTCTACAATGCAAAGCCGTTTACAAACGCGCGTCTCGGATGCTCGGTGTGTTAAGGCGGATATTCGGACGTTTTTCCCAGAGATGTTTTTCTCTGATGATGAACACGTACATACACCCGCTTACTGATTACGCTTCACAAGCCTGGAATCCATGGCTTCAAAAAGACATTTCACTATTGGATCGCATACACCACAGAGCCTCAAAGTTGGTCATTGGGCTCGAAAACCTACCATTCGCTGACCGGCTAAGTAAACTGAAGCTGAAGACGTTTGCACAAAGGAGACTGCGAGCCGACCTCCTCCTCACATTCAAAATCCTTAACAGTGTTTCCCACCCTTTGGATATACTATTTCACCGACGAACATCCAGCAAAAACAGCGGTCACAACTGCAAGTTGGAAATACCCCACTCCAATCAGAACTGTCGCAGGTATTTTTATTCTGTGCGTATTTGTTTCGCTTGGAATTCCCTGCCAGCCGATTTGGTAAGCTCAAACACTTTTTCTATATTCAAATTAAAACTAGACGATTTCCTGAGAGCCAATCCAAATTATGCCCCGAACTATTTATAATCTATCGTTACCAGAATTATTTTGATTTTGACTTTTTCTACACACATATACACTTGTACCTATAGTTCAACTGCATGGTTATTGTAAAGTAATTGCTTTTTCAACCACAAAATCTTGAATCTTGAATCTTGAATCTATAAAGCAGTGCTACATTATTAATTACTAAATTAACGCAATTTGAATTTATAGTTTTATATTATTCTATGCCCCTTGGCTGATGGCAAAAGCAACATGTGTCAGATCCGGGCACAGCATAATGACCAACAATAAATTAAAATTGCGTTTATTTAGTAACTAATTATGTAGCAGAGGCATTATTGTACGTGGAAAAGTAGATGTATGTTCATATTACTTCAGAAAATGTATATTTGATAGTCCACCATCCATCATATCGTTTCCAATAAGTTCGGGATTAGAAAACTATACCCACACGGCTGCAGCTCTGCTTCAACTGTCACACCGAAAACGAAAATTCGAGATCGTCACAATTCTGAAACGGATACTCACCATGATTCGAGGCTTCAATTCTTTTCGCCTTCACACAAAATAGAAATAGTTCTCCGGCAATTAGACGTCAATAAACCGCGTTCTTACCTCCAAATCTGTACTTTAGTATTTTTAATACATAATTACTGTTTATTAACATTCAAACTCAAATTGTCTGACTCGCCCATGTCATCCAACATCCGTCGTTCCCACTATGCACCTTTACACGATTATGGTGTACCCTCTCGTTCAGTTGTTGCCATATAAATACAAACCCTGTCCGCGGTCAAAACGCACACACAGGGCGCTCAACATTCATGCAAAGTGTGATAAGCTATCTTGTATATGCGCTCTTGAAATCGCCTTGTATTTTTATCTAAAAATTATGTCTCCTTCGCTTCATTTGACACCGATAACCTCACGTTGGTCGGCTGGACTATTTAGACGTGAAAAGCTGCTTCATATAGTGTGGTTTCTCATTTAGTTGCTCTCAGTAAACCAACGCGTCTATGCGAGTATCCGCTGTTGTTCGATATTGCGCCTCAAACGAATCAGTACGCGCTACCAAAAAGTTTTATTTCCTTGCAAATGTAACGTCGGTAAGTCTTTGGAGATAGGCTTTCTGATTGCATACCTTCAACATGAGTTTTGGATCAATTTTAAATTATTGTTAACTGTGATGTTGTTGTTGGCCCTTTCGGTATTCTTCTGTCATTGATGTGCATTGCAAACGCACCCTATTTGTCTAGGAGATACTTCATTTTTAACAAAGATGCGCCGTCCAAAAATTAGGACAGTTAGTGTTAGGAGCAAGATTAATTAGCACTTCGCTCGCCACGCCACTGAACTGTCTGGAACATGTCTCAGGTTGTCGATGTTGTCTCGGCAAATCCTTAGATAACGGCATATCTGCTCACCGCGTCGTTAAGATCGGTCATGCTAATGTCGCTAAGGTTACTCGAAGCTTTAGTTCACATGTGAACTGCTAAAAGTGCAGGGACAGGAGGACCAATAATTTTGTTTCCCTCATACACCGCACATACAATGTTCAACCTGTTACAAACGCGTAACCGACTGCGTGTGGAGATTGTGAGATATGTTACAGTGAGACGTTGAAGTAGTTTTAAACATTCAGCAGAATATTGAACACAATTATCCGGACAGACTTAAACACTTTGAGATCTGACAAAGCGAGAATAGCCCGACGTCAGATTGTTTCAAAATACAGTACATCACAATACAATACAATAAAATCAAGTTCCAACTCCACGGGAAATTGTCTGTCTGTAATTTACTTCTCCGTTTGATGACTGCTATTCATTATACGGTTTTTCGTTAGATTGAGTATTATGGGCAAATGACTTATAAACCGGCGATCACTGAGTGACGTCTGTAGCGGATAAGCCGAGCGTTATGTTAATAAAAATCAATATAAGTGTTGCTAATTAATGTAAGTGTATGAAATTATGTATAAATATAGATAATTATATTTATGCCAGAGAATACACTATGTCAACAACAGACTTACGAAATCCTTGTGTTGTCCACTCGGATTATTGCTAACAATGAATTTGACCCGTGTTATTTCTTCAGCGGGATAATTGCTCGTCGTAGATGGGACAAGCAGTGAATTACCGAAAATGGAAGAAATATTCTAGGTCAGTAATCTGAAACAATTAATTAGTGGTTCGAAACCAGGCAAGTTTTCAGACGTTCACGCTGTAGGAAGCGCAAGTGTGTGTTTAGTTGATTTAAACAAAACGACACACGGCATCATGATGGAAAACGTTTATGAAAATAAACTTACTTTTTGGAATCATTAAGGAATTATATCAATTGGGAATAATTCCTACATAACTCCCCCCTAGAGCGGTGGCTGTTCAGCCATGCTCGACATCCATCTACGGTGTGTACCGACGAGGTCGTGCCACGGTACGGCCAGTGCGTGTGCGCGGGGTGTCCGTGTCGTCGGTTGTCACCGCTGTCCGTGAATGCAGCGGGGTTTCCATCATGGGTTATGTTGCTGGCGTGGACGGGGGTGAAATGCTCAAGTCCTCGCGCATCGGCTGCGTATCTGGAGTCGACAAAAAGGGAGACGAGGGAAAAGAAACAAAGGGGACTGGTTGTGATGGGATAGTCACAGTCGTAAGGGGTCCTCGGTCTGTATTCGATTCAGTGTACGCGGGCTTCAATCGGTCGACGCTGACTGAATCCGGGCGGCCGTTGCGCTCAATGACGAAGTACTTGGCACTGCGGGAGATGACTTTGAATGGGCCGTCGTATGGTGCTTCAAAAGACCGTTTTACACGGTCTACGCGCGTGAATACGTACGGGCACGACAGAAGATAATTGTCGACGTGACTTGTGCGAGAAGTTACACGGGTAGGCGGAGCACGTATTTCTCGCATGAAGGCGCGGATCTGGGAGACATACGGAGCTGTTTCAATCGCAGTCAGGGGTGTGGAGTCCGTCAGCAGTTCGGCGGGGAGTCGCAGAGTAGTTCCGTAAACCATATCGGCTGATGTGCAACCGATATCCTCTTTTGCGGTATTGCGGATGCCGAGCAGAACCAGTGGCAGTTTGTCGACCCAGGATGCGCTGGATTCGGTGGCGACGAGCGCAGCCTTCAATTGACGATGGAATCGTTCAACGAGGCCGTTCGCGGCTGGATGGTAAGCCGTCGTCCGAAAATGTTCGCATCTCAGTAGACGATTCAGTTCTGCGAAGAGGTGGGACGTAAACAGGGCTCTGCGGTCTGTTGTGATCTGGGACGGGACACCGTAATTCGCGATCCAACCAGAGACGAAGGTGCGAGCTACGGTTTCCGCGGATGTATCCACTAGTGGGCACGCTTGGGGTCAGCGTGTGAATCTATCGATGCACGTCAAAAGATGAGTGCACCCACGGGATGAGGGTAATGGTCCAACAAGATCAATATGTACATGCCGAAAGCGTCCATCTGGACGTGGGAATTTTTCAGGGATAGTGCGGGTATAATTTTAATATAATATAATATTATATATATATATTATATATATATATATCTATATCTTATATAGTATATAATATAATATATGATTATATATTCTTGGATATCCAAAGCATGCAATACATGATCAGTTTATCAAATTTGAACAGCAAAAGAAAATAGTACAGTGCAAGTGACCGAAGTGAGCGGGATTTTCAAACATTTTTTCCGTTCAATAAGGGAAATTAATATACAGTAGGTAAGAAAAAAATTATCAATGTCTAATAGAAATAAAATTTCATCTAAATTATGTCAAGATTTACGAATGGCAAGGAAGCAAGAAACAATGGAGAACAGAAATGAAAGGTAAATGTGGAAAAAAGTGGTGCGAATTGTAATGATGTGGTCATGAAATATTGATAAATAAATTATATATGAATAAGTTCATGTTTTTACGGAAAGTTTGAATAAGAAGATTGAAAAGGGAACGTAAATCCATCGGAATAAGAAAATCTAAGAAATTGTGGGGGATGAGATAGGGTGTGGTTAATAGCAGGGAGTAGGCAGTAGGGTGCTGTGCTCCAATACTTGAAGAATTGTCGATCAATCGAACCAAAACGTGTTTACCAGCCGGATTTCCGTTATCTGCAGGAGAATGAATCGCATACGGAACAAATCCCGGGCGGATAGATTTCGAGCCAATTACAGTGATGGTTCGTTATTCGAAGACACTGGAATATAATGAAAGATTTTCTCTTCACCAGCACGGTGAGAGGTCATCAAAGTAAATTAGTACATCATTCAAGAAATAAGAATGTACATTTAAAAAATAATGTTTTTTTTAGTTTTTTACGTTTTTTTCATGTTTTTGGTAGATTTTTTTAATATTTTGCACGTTAAGATAAAAAATGAGAAATTTCTAGGCCTCGTGAGAAATAAAAGACAGTTATATACATAATGGTGTATAGAAAATGTGATCGAAGGCAATGTTGAGATTAATTTGTGTAAAAGCATTTCTAGGGTCTGGTAACCTGACACTTGAATGGCCAGTTATCCAGAGAATACTATCTGACCTCGAGATATACTAATATATGCAGATATATAAGCAGATAATGGTTAAGGATATGGTTATATGGTAAAAATAATTATGAAACGCACGGTTACGATGAAGATGTGTAACAAGTTATCTTAAGGTCCGGTAACCTGACACTTGAATGGCCAGTTATCCAGAGAATACCATAAGACATCATGATATACTAATATGTGGAGAAAGATGTGGGATTAGAAACCTGGGATCCCATGAGAGTATAGAATATCTAGAGAAGTGTTTATCTTAAGGATTTGGGATAGTGAGTGAACGGTAAGAGTTTCTACAAGAGTTTTGAATTTTCCTGTAGATGTGCATATACGGAAAAGAAGATGAAGAGAATTCCAAAGTTGTGCATATCTAATTAAGAAGAAGTTTCGTCTTACTTTAGCGCGAGACAAAGGGATATTCAATAGCCTTGTTCGATCACGCAGATCATATTGAATATAATCGCGAAAGCGCATGCCAGACTGAAGCTTAACTCGCTGTTGAGTAATGATTCGGAAGAAAAGAGGCAGATTCAGACGAATTCTGCGTAGCCATAGTGGTTCGACACTCAGCAAATTACACCTTTCATGATAAAGCTAAGGGTTAGAATAACCCAAAGTTATTTTGGTGAAATTACGTTGAAGTCTCTCTAAGAGAAAATAATCACGCCTCCCCATGTGGGAATATATGATATTACAGTAATCAAGAATTGGCAGGACCTTCATTTTATATAGTGCAATTTTACTTTCACGTAAGAGAAATTTATGGTTAATTAAACCAAAGTTTTGTCGTGCTCTCGTAAGGAGATGTCTTGCTTGCTCATTAAAGTTCAGAGAAGAGGAATACCTAAATCCGAGATCCCTAACTTCTGCAGAAGGAGTTATGGTTGAGCCATTTAACGTAAGTGTGTCACAGGGGATTAAGCAGCGTAATCCCATATAGTGTGTCTTAGGAACCGAAAATTCTAATCCCCATTGTGCGCCCCAGCTTGATAGAGATGCAAGATCAGTGTTAAGGGATATCAGAGTTTGTGACATTTCATTAGGTGGAAATGATAGGACGACTTTTATGTCATCAGCGAAGATAAAGTGTTTGGAGTGGTTCACAACACTTTGCAGATCATTAACATAAATGAGAAAAAGAATGGGGCCTAGAACACTGCCCTGAATTACGCCACTTGGAATCGGCTGATTAGGTGAAGTAACACCGTTAACACTAACTAAAAAAGTGCGATCAGACAGAAAAGAATGAAACCAACTTAATAAAGGCCCATGAATACCTAAATATGATAACTTCAAAAGGAGTAGCGTATGTGGAACCCGATCGAAAGCCTTGCTTATGTCTAGGAATACAATAATCACTGATAATCCTTGGTCTAGTGAACTTGTTATGTGATCTAAATATTCTAACTGGCAGGTTGCACAAGATTTTTGGTTTAGGAAACCATGTTGGACTGGGGAGAACGCATTTGGGCCAAGGTAGTCCAACAAAGATTTCTTAATTAACTTTTCAAATAACCTAGAGAGAATAGGAGTGTGATTAATAGGGCGATAATTCTTAACGAGGTTCGAATTACCAGATTTTAAACGAGGGATAATAACCGAGTGTTTCCAATGAGTTGGAAAGATTCCGGATTTGAGAGAAATATTAAAAAGATTTAATAAGAGTAAGGGAAAATCTTCACTGCTTTTGTGTAGGATGGCTGATATGAAACCTACACCATCGGGCTTGTAAGAAATTTTACTTCGACGGGAAATATCTTTTATTTCTTTTAAAGTTAAAGTAAAGGAGTCAATAGTATTAAAGGGAACGATATTGTTTGCCGGTGGATGGTAAATGTTATTATTAAATGAGCTGCTGAAGAATGAAGAGAAAGCCTGACTTATTGTGGGCGGGTCAGTAGTGACTACATCCTTATTGTCTTTCTGATAAATAATTGAAGAGATGTCACGTTTTAATGAGAAACATCTATTCTTCGTAAGACAATTCAAAGACATAGTCTTTGAGTAACTGCTTAAAGCCTTTCTTTCTTGACGCTCTAGGAGGCGAATTTTAATGCCTGGTAGAGAGTTACATAGCTCATGTCGGCGTATAACAGAGAAAAAGTCAAACTTATGATTCGCAAAAGTAGAGAGACGAGCAATCTTTTTTTCGAGAAGGGTTATGGGGTTATGTTTACTTCTTTTAATATGAGAGGTAGACGAACTCTGAAGGCATGCTGAGAGGTTATTATGGAAAATCGAAGAAATACGATTAAAGTCTGAAGAAAGAAAAAATTTAGTCCAGTCGCTTTCTCTGAGAAGATTCGAAAACTTAGTCCAGTTGATATAGATTTTCTCATCAATGTGAATATATGCCGACTTCCGAGAAAGGCGCAGAACGCAAGTGACCATATTGTGGTCGTAAACGGGCAATGGAGCTAAAATTTCAACGTTGCTGGGATCAGTACCTAGAGTGAAGATCAAGTCTAAAATGCTGGACAGTCTTGTAGGCTTACTCACAGATTGTGTGAAACCTAAAAGATTAATCGTTTTAGCGAATGCTGAAAATCTATTCGAAATGTGGGGGTATTTCCAGCTGATGCATGGCATATTGAAATCTCCAGCAATAATTTTATTGCTGAGAGGGGCCATGGATGCCTCAGTAAACACATTTATAAGCTTATCAATAGTGAGTGTGGAAGGAGATGGTGGGTTATAGATGCACCCTATGAGAGCATCAAGAGAGGGTATGGTGATCCAAATTGAGTCATCTAGATCTTCTAAAATATGAGAACTGTATATGTCTGCCGGAAAATCTGTATTAACATAAATGAGAATACCACCACCACGGGTGTGGGTGCAGTCCTTACAAGAGATGAAATATTTGGCTAGTTCAAGTGAAACGTTGGGAATGTCATGAGATGTCCACGTCTCTGTGATGAGAACTATTTCGTACGGGTTTGAGATCAAGAAAAGTTGAAGGGTAGGAAGCTTAGAGATAATCGACCGTGCATTTAATAATAGAAGATTAATTTTAGGATACTTGACATGTGTAACCGGAAGAGATTTACATGAGTGGTCTGAAATTGATGGTGTTAATTGAAGTAAGGGTTTTGGTAATGAAGAGGAAAATTTTGCTGAGGAAAATTTTGCATCGGTATATACCTGGTTTGAAAAGGGTCTAGGTAGGTATTAAACGGGTTCTCGTTCATGAAGGGTCGCTGATCTAGGGTACCTGACGCGTATTGAAGTGGAAAATGGTAGGGTCTTGAAGAAGGATAGTAAGGACGTGAAAGCTGAGGAGAGGAAGGACTATGGGAAGGAATAATTCGGCCAAATGGGTCAGATGTGACCGGGAATTGTCTATGGACGGGGTGATAAGTGTATAAACCATGGGGTGGTTTATATTCATCAAAGTTTCGCTTGGCCCTATGCATACTATTGATGTGTGGTCCACCTCGAAGTAATGGCGAATTTGTCTTGAATACAGGGAGCACGAGATTTTTAGTAGATTTACCTGACGATCGAGCTGCGGGGCGTACATCTGCAACGACCGTTTTAATAGTGGTGAGATTGCATTCATGGGCAGGAGTTGTGTTATCAATGTTTAAATTAGGTTTAGCTATAAAGGGGGGGCTACCTGAAGTTGGTATATCATCAAAAGCTGAGTCTCGGGGTATAGATGTTGATGTGGAATTATCAACGACAATATCCAGGTCTATTAAATTGGGGATAACTGTTGAGGGTTTTACTACGTTGAAACGCTTGGGAACGCATTTGCGTTGTAAGGGTGTGTTGTCTGGCTTGATCAACACATTTAAAAATTGAGGCAGAGATTTTAAGACATGTTGATTATTAAGTCTATGTAACGCATAATTTTCGTTAACACATTTTAATAATATCGGGCCACAACTGCGGTTAGAAGGCTTTCTTAGCCTAATTACAGATGCCGATTCTAGAGGGAGGCCATAACGAGACATTACTATCTTTTTGAGGTCCACTAAAGGATATCTATCGCCTACATTAGGAAGAATAATGTTTTAGCACGGTTTCGACGCTGCTCAATTTCTGAGGTCAGCGACACTATGAATCGACCCGTTTGTTGAAGAAGATCAGAGTCTAATACGTAACCAAGGTCGAGAAGGATAGCTAGTGGTTCTGATATACTGCAAATTTTAGAAACCGTGGACAGCTTATCCGCAACTGATTCAATCTTGTTTTCTAGGTTCCGTACAGTGGTCAGAACCGTGGACATATTTCCATCAAGAACCACCGAACATTATTTTAATTGAGATGTAGTTCGGTGTGTTGCTTTTGAATATTTCGATAGCTTGTAATGAGACATATCGACAGTATAATATAAATATGTGTAGTGCAGATAAAAGACTTGCCAAAATTTCAAACACCGCGCGTCGTAGACGTGGCGATGTACCTTACTACGTTGGCAGGCAAGACACTGTTGTGCCCAACAACGAATGTCGTTCCGCATGCCATGCCAAACATAGCGGTCTGTGATGAGTTTTGTTGTTGCGCGTTTGCTCGGGTGGCATATTCCGTGCAGGTGCTCGAAAATCCGTCGTCTGTAATCCTTTGGTACAAAGGGACGTGGATTGCCGGTCGATGTATCGCAATGGATACGTATTCGACTGCCTGGCACTGGTAAGAGAGCAAACTGCAGGGAAGCTTCGGAAGTGATTTTTGAAAATTCCGGGTCGTCCTCTTGCAGGGCGGCGATTTCCTCTAAATCAATTTTCGCGATCTGGGAAATAGATGCGCGTGATAGAGCATCTGCCTCGACGTTGCTGGGTCCCTCGATGTACCTTACGTCAGTGGTGAACTGCGCGAGGTAGTCCAAGTGGCGAGTTTCCCAAGGCGAGTAGCGGTCGGCGGCAGCGTTGAAAGCGTGGATCAAGGGCTTGTGGTCCGTGTAGATGGTGAATTGACGTCCTTTCAGGATGTGTCGAAAGTGCTTCACTGCGAGGTACATCGCAAGTAGTTCTCGGCTGAAGGTAGAATACCTGGTTTGAGCCGGTTGCAGCTTTCGAGAAAAGAAGGAGAGTGGTGCGCACTGGTCGTCAATGACTTGTTGTAGCACGGCACCAACAGCAACTTGAGAAGCGTCTGTTTTGAGCACGAGCTTCACTCTGCTGTCCGTGGAGAGATGAGCCAGCTAAGTGAGCATGCTGAGGGATGCTTTGACTGATTGGAACGCGGCGATAGCTTCCGTTGTCATGTTAAACTTCTTTGGATTTCCCTGCAAAAGATCAGTTAATGGTCTGCATTTGTCCGCGCATTTTGGTATGAATCTGCCGTAGAAGTTAATGAATCCAAATAATCGACGTAGCTAGCGAAGAGACGTTGGAGTTGGGTAGTCTTCAATTGCCGATATTTTCTGCGGAATGGCAGTGATTCCACGAGAATCGATTGTGTGTCCAAGAATTTCCAGGGCTCGTCGGCCGAATTGGCATTTGGCTGGGTTGATTACGACGTTGTATTCCTGAAGACGTTGAAAAACCAGTCGAAGGTGACCCATATGCTGCTCGTGGCTTTCACTAGCGACTAGAATATCATCGATGTACGTGAAGGTGAATGGTAGACCTCGCGTGACTTGATCGATGGAGCGCTGGAAAGTTTGAGCGGCGTTTCTGAGTCCAAACGGCATGCGAAGGAATTCGTAGAGACCGAAAGGTGTAGTGACAGCAGTCTTCGGAACGTCGACGTCTGCTACTGGGATTTGATGATAGGCGCGCACAAGGTCGATTTTGGAAAAAATCTTCTTGCCGCAGGCGCTCAGGGAGAAATCCTGGATGTGAGGTATGGGATACCTATCAGGCACTGTGAGCTTGTTGAGGCCTCTGTAGTCACCACATGGTCTCCAGTCGCCTGATTTTTTTAAAACCATATGTAGAGGCGATGACCATGGGCTATTAGAGGGTCTAATTATCCCAAGTTGTAGCAGTTGCTCGAACTCCGCTTTGGCAGCGGTGAGCTTGTCAGGAGACAATCGTCGCGGTCTTGCGTTCGTCGGCGGGCCGGTCGTGAGGATGTGGTGTGCAATCCCATGTTGGATGTCTGGCGTGCAGCGCGATGGCTGGCTGATAGCCGGGTAGTCTCGAAGCAGCATTGCAAACTTGTCGTCTGGTAGAACGAGTTTCAGTCCGATCGAATTGATCGATGTAGCTTTTCCTGTGACGCGTACTGCGGATTTTTGTCCAACAGTTGTTTGTGCTGAACATCGACTATTAGCCCGAACTCTGTTAAAAGGTCGGCTCCGATGATCGGCTGACGAACGTCGGCGACGATAAATGTCCATGGGAGATTTCTGCCCAAACCAAGGTTTGGCAGAAGGAGCCGCTGGTCTTACGTTTTGATGCGTGTGCCGTTAGCCGCTTGTAGATTGACGCCAGTTGGGTCCATGCGGGTGCTTGCACTATGAGGTGGGATGACACTCACCTCCGCTCCTGTGTCAATTAGGAAACGTAGACCTGTTGGAGAATCATCAATGTAGAATAGGCGACTTACGGTGTGGCCAGCTGCAGCCGTCGCGATTACTGGCTGGCCTGCTCTTTTCCCGTTTTAGCTTGACTGGCGTTGGGGAAGGAACAGGGCTGCACACAGTGCCTGGCGTCAGCACCAAACTGTTTATGGTACTTGCAGAAACCTGTGCTGGCAGCCTGGCACGAAGCGTTTGCGCGGTTGTTTTGGGGACGACGTTTTTGCTGTTGAGGTTTACACTGTTGATACGTCGTCTGTACTGACATTGCAAGACGTTCGATTGCGTCCTCGATTCGAGCGAAACGTTGGTCCGTTGGGGTTAGTGGCGTGTCTTCGGTCACCACATGTACTTCGGCGTTGCTTGTTTGGCACTCATGTACCTTGTCGGCGGCGAGTGCTAATTTCTCCAACGATGCTTCGCTTTCTTGTATGGCTACGAAAGACCTCGTGTGAGCAGGCAGGCACTTGATCTAAAAGTGCATTAGCACGTCGTCACTGACATTGTTGCCGCCAGCGAGCGTGCGCATACGCCGCAACAGATGCGAAGGTTTTCGGTCGCCCAACTCCGTTATCTGGAGAAGTTGTTGCATGCGAGTTGCGTTGGACGTGCCGAAACGTTGTAGAATGGCAGCCTTCAGTTTTTCGTAGGGATGGTCTAACGGTTTTGGATCCAAGATATCGATCACTTCTGATGCAACCTCCGTAGGAAGGTTGGCGGTGACCTTAACAAACTTCATATCTTGTGATTTGATGCGATAGCTCTCGAACTGAGCTTCGACCAAAACAAACCACACTCTCGGGTTTGACATCCCGAAAGGTGGCAATCTGACGTTAGAGTTGATAGCGGCTTCGTCGCCGGACGACATAATGAATGTAAAATGAAGGGAAAAAAATTGAAAACGGGCTCACCAGTTTGTAGCGGATAAGCCGAACGTTACGTTAATAAGAATCGTTATAAGTGTTGCTAATTAAAGTAAGTGTATGAAATTATGTATAAATATATATAATTATATTTATACAAGAGAATACACTATGTCAACAACAGACTTACGAAATCCTTGTGTTGTCCACTCGGATTATTGCTAACAATGAATTTGACCCGTGTTATTTCTTCAGCGGGATAATTGCTCGTCGTAGATGGGACAAGCAGTGAATTACCGAAAAGGGAAGAAATAATCTAGGTCAGTAATCTGAAACAATTAATTAGTGGTTCGAAACCAGGCAAGTTTTCAGACGTTCACGCTGTTGGAAGCGCAAGTGTGTGTTTAGTTGATTCAAACAAAACGACACACGGCATCATGATGGAAAACGTTTGTTGTATTTCACACATTTTGCTATTTGCAATTGTTAATTATTGTGACCTTGAAAATATATACGTTTTGAATCCAACCAGCGCGGTTCGTTCTCTCTCGCTGTGTCTGAGCCGATTGTGTGAGAACTTGTTTGCAACTGTCTGGACTGACTGCAGTGAATGTTTGGACTGTGAGAATCATCAACTCTCACGGATCCTCCAACATTTTAGCACCTTCTACACCTTGGATTCCATCATCTCTTGGACTTTTCCACTGGTCCACTACACGTTTATGAAAATAAACTCACTTTTTGGAATTATTAAGGAATTATACTTTACCAACACGTAAACGAACCAACTAGATTCCGCGAGGGTCAGTCTCCGTCTATTCTTGACCTAGTTATTTCTACTTCTGAAAGCGGTATACAAAATTTGGTCGTACTGCCACCACTAGGAAAGAGCGACCACGTAGTGTTAGCCTGCGAGTTACTTCTTTCATTTGGTAAACCCCCACTTAAGATGTCTCGAAGCTTCCATAGGATCGACCCTGCTTCCCTATTACAGGCAGCAGCGCTACTCCCATGGCAAAACATTGACCATGTGGATGGGATGTGGGGGCAGATCAAGAATAACATCCTTCAACTTCAGGATCGATTCGCTCCTCTCTTACCCGTTCGCAAAAAAGGTAAACCTCAATGGTGGTCAGCCTCAGTTTCCCGTAGCGTACGTCACCGCGACGCAAAATGGAGGCGTTATAAGCTTACTCCCTCATGTGGGACTTGGGCCCGTTACAAAGAAGCGCGAAACATAGCTGTTTCCAAGATACGTGGAGCAAAGATTTCTTTCGAAATGAGACTCGCTCAAGAGGCCCATACTCATCCGAAACGTTACTACAGCTACGTTCAATCTAAAGGGTCAACACGAAAAGGTGTAGGTACCTTGAGAAGGGACGATGGATCAGCCGTCATTGCAAGCACTGAAAGGGCTCAATTGTTTTCCGCGCATTTTCAAGGCGTACAACGCCGAGATTATAACTCGAATGCATCTGCGCCATCACTCCAATGTGTACTCTCTGATCGCCCCCTCTGCACTGACCTTACATTCGAGGTACACATTGTTGAGAATATATTGGCCAGCCTAGCTTACAACAAGTCGGCTGGGCCCGATAGCATCCATCCACGAATGATCAGACTGCTAGCGCCTATGTTAGCTGTGCCGATCACAGAACTTTTCACATCATCCCTCAGTCAGGGCACCCTTCCTTTAGACTGGAGAACAGCCGTTGTAGTACCTATCCATAAGGGAGGAGCTTCCTCGGCGGTCAATAATTACCGCCCGGTTAGCCTCACTAGTGTACTATGTAAGGTTATGGAAAGATTGATCCGCGATAAAATATGTGGATATCTAACCAAACACTCTCTTTTGAGTGGCGCACAGCACGGCTTCTTAAAAGGTAGGTCATGTCTGACAAATTTGTTGAGCTTTCTTAACGAGGTTACTAAGAGGATGGATGATGGTATAGCTGTAGAAGTCTTCTATCTCGACTTTAGTAAGGCTTTCGATTCAGTCAACCATAGGCTCTTGCTTCTCAAACTCTCAGCCATAGGAGTATCAGGGAACCTTCTGGGCTGGATTCGAGCATTCCTTAGCGACCGTTCCTTTACTGTCAGGGTAGATGATACTTACTCCGCAAGTGCGCATGTAACGAGTGGGGTTCCCCAGGGCTCAGTCTTGGGGCCGTTGCTGTTCCTCATCTTCATTGATGATCTTGCCAGCCAACTGCGCTCACCCTGTTATATGTTTGCTGACGACGTTAAAATTGTCGGTAGGTCGGATAACTCCGATCTGATAAGTGATGTGGAAGCTGTAACAGCATGGGCGGGTAAGTGGGACCTTCCCCTTAACCTAGATAAGAGTCACTTGCTCTCTACACTAGCAGGCAACATGATTGTGTCTACGCCCTCAGCTCACACGGAGTTCCGTAGGGTAAAGTCTACTAAGGACCTAGGAATCGTAGTCTCCGCAAACTTTAAGTGGGCTGACCAATGTGCTGCTGCAGCTCAAAGGGCCAGGAGGGAACTCTTTCGACTACGTTCAGCCCTCACTTGCAGAAAAGCTGAGGTGCTATTGCCCCTTTACAAGGCAATAGTAAGGCCACATTTAGAATACTGTATCCAGGCTTGGAAGCCGTATTACCAGAAGGATATAGTGCAGCTAGAAAAGGTACAGAAGCTGGCCACTCGCATGATCGAGGGGTTAGCACACACCAATTATGAAAATCGTCTATTAGCACTAGGACTTTTCTCACTTAGGAGGAGGCAACTTAGGGGGGATCTTATAGAGACCTTTAAGGTTGTCAAAGGACTAAGTTGTTTAGAATTCGATGACTTCTTCCGGTTCTCTCCTTTGGTTGGTACACGAGGGCACAGTTTTAAGCTAAGTAAACAGCACACCAGGCTCGAATCCAGAACGCACTTCTTTAGCATCCGTATAGTGAACGCGTGGAACTCACTTCCCGCAGAACTAATCTTGGCAACTTCAGTAATTGCGTTCAAACATGGGCTGGACGAACGGTGGCAGGAGCTCTTCCCGGAGCATTACCCTTAAGACTAAATCCCTCATTTTTATGATAAAAAAACACAAAAATATTCGAAAAATTTTTTGAAACACAAAAAAGAGTTTCTTTTTCATTTTTTCGCATTTGTGGAAATAAACTGCTGTCCATCGTCTTTTCATTCGATTGGACATGCAACATGCATAACTCTCTCACCTTTCGGTGATGAGACATCTCCCATCTTCCATTCACAGTTACACACGCCTGTGTTACTTACGAATCAATCCTGGTAGTGGTGGGTGTTTTCAAGCACACCTCCGAAAGAATCTGGGCACTCGTTTCGACTTGGTCGACTATCGCCCTGTGATACTGATACTGATACTATATCAATTGGGAATAATTCCTACAGATGTGTGTTGAGTGTTGTGAGGTTTTTATTCGTGATTAAAATTAGGATGAATTGGATACCTATTTCGGACTGACTATTGAAAAATGGACGCATATATATCCAAGCAGCCTGTTGTGTAAGCATTGGCTGAATTTTATTTTCAGTGGACTTTCGTAAACGCATTCTTTCTTATACGGTCGGCTTGAAATTAGTATATCTTCATCAGGTAAGGTGGTAATATATAACAGTGAGAACCCGATCATATCTGAATTACAAACTTTGCTCAATAAACTGAACGGTGAATCTATTCCTCCAGTCCTCGAGTTAGTTTCTTTTTTTTGTCAAACTTCAGTTTAATTTCGGCTTTGTCTTGTTATCTCTGTTGCGATTTTTACCATCAGCTGGACAAATTCTTAGCGTTTATTTTTTCCATAATTCTCGTCACCCATCAAAATGCAGATGTTCTCCAAAAATGTTTTTCGTGTCTTGCAGATATTGTTTACTTTTTACACAAAACATTGGTCAAAAACATTTCAAACACCACAAAGTAAGCTTTTCTACTACTGATGTTTAGTTCTTTTCTTCCTTTGCTGACAAACGAATCTGAACATACACCGCGGTTTGCTGCTGAATGTTTAGCTTTTATGTAGAGAAAAATTACGGATAGAATTTCCATGCTGCATTATATTTGCAAATGTACCTCAAATGTAAAGGTGAGTATCATCCATTTTACTCGAGGGAGTCTAGGTTTCGGGTTTCTGCGTGGAACAGCTGAGCGATTCCATTCAGTTGCAGTGAGGTGAGCTTGTTTAATTCACATCAACTTTAAGGTCCTTCCACTTGTTCTTCATGCTATTTGTCATTGCGGTCTCACATCAGTTGATGCGGCACACGCCCCGGTTAAAATTTGAACGACTGTCGACAGTGAATGCTTGTTATCTATCCGAGAATTCGATCTGCTGGCGATTGTCTGCGCCGCGTTGCCTGTACTCGTACCTGAACATTTGAGCGCCAACAAGTTTCGTGGCTACTTAGCCTTCTGACGGAACAACTAAAAGATTACAATGAAGAATGCAATGAAGGTTTTGATAATCTAGTGTCGCTTGTATGCAGTGTTCTTGACACCCTACGGCATGAACATTTGCATGAACTTCAGGAAGACATCACAAACGTAAGTTTCACGATAAAATTATTTTGGAATGAAAAT
Source organism: Atriophallophorus winterbourni (assembly GCA_013407085.1). Lineage (NCBI taxonomy): Eukaryota > Metazoa > Platyhelminthes > Trematoda > Plagiorchiida > Microphallidae > Atriophallophorus > Atriophallophorus winterbourni. The sequence goes on from JACCGJ010017566.1 coordinate 35,312, forward strand.
GTTCATTAGCTTTTGAATAGATGCGCTTGTAATCGACACTAGTATCGTTGTATTTGTAACTACATTCTTTAATATTCAGCTATTCGCTGCTGGCTTAAAACTGTTCGAATCTGGGACACTTTTGAACAGTTTTTGTTCATTCATCCGCAAATATCACAGCCGTTGCAATCCTTTTCGGATTAATCGTTCGGTACGTTGCAACACTTCAGTTTTCATATCTGCAGGTTGTTTTAAATACAAAGTTTTCTACGATTTCTCGTGTGAATTTAATTTACAATCTCGTGGATTGGAACCATTTCGATCGAGTAAGTGAGCCAAAACTTGGATTCTCTTTATTTACTACTCTTGCTAAATCTTTTTGTCATCGATAGTGAGTTGCATCATTAAACGCACCGGAGTTTCATTACCAACTCTTTTCATTCTTATAACCGCAACATGAAAGTCTCATGGCCCATACACAATCAATAACGGTGCTGCACTTTACCGCGATCACAGCTTGTAGTTCCCTTCGTTCATTAAGCACTCGTCTGCGTGAATGAGTTGCCTCATGTCATTGGATCACTTGTCCACTCAATTGAATAACAATGGTGATATTTCTTCACCATTTGGACATCTAAATTTGCTCCATTCATGAATTTTTCGCTCTGATATTCTAAGTGTTTTAAGGCAATGTTTAGGCACCCAGCAGTGCACGGATGTGCAATCATGCAGTACTTTGTGCTGTGCGGCTAACACCGTGCTAAATTGATTGACCAGAGGTAGTGAGCTGCATGCTGAAACAGACTGGTGTCTCACTGCCAATTCCAGTTCTTTTTCTTTCTCATATATGTATAGGCCTGGGCAACCTGACAGTATCTTTGCCCACATGCGTCTGTGACTGTGCGGCACTTTGCCTGGATCATGATTGTGCTCTCATACCATACGATAAGGAGAGCTGCTACACGACTCTGTAGACCGTCGTTGTTTATGAGACATTGTGCTATCGGATGGTGTCCCTAGAGTAGAGAGAGGAGAAGTGCTCTACCCATCTTTCCATCTGCTGAGTTTTGTGGACAATTGGGTCACCAGATACAGACTTAATGGGAGCCGTTTTAAGTTTATTTGGGCAAATGGCTCTCTTGATCCCTTCATACAGCGTGAAAATTTCCGGTATCCGCAGCTTTTTGGATATTGAGGTTAATTTCAGATCAATAGTCGTTTGTACATCGCCTTGCAGTCTGTTGAACCTTATTTCTAGCTGCTCTTAGAAGTCGTAAGTTTTCATCTGTTGGCATACCTTTGAACCTCAAGAATGCTGTGCGTTTCTCATCCAACACAGCAGTCATCTCAGAAGCTTTTGCTTCGAACCAGTCGCTCGTTCGAGCTTTCTTCGGACCGAAAGGGGAAACTGCTACTCGCCATATGCAGATTTTTATCGATTCCCAGTTTTCTGAAGCCGATTCGAGTGGGGTTGTCATGCTGAACTCGGCTGTGAAGGCTTTTGCAAATCGCGTAGGTAGATTAGGTTCGCACATGCGGGTGACATCTATCCTAGGCTTAGCAGACAATTTGGTGCGGTGAAATCTCGTGTCGGAAAGCTTCAGTTTTGCACAGACCAGCGAATGATCAGTGTCACAGTCTGCACTTTGATATGATCTGGTGAGAAGTACGTTTCCTATATTAGTGCGCCTAACAAGAATAAGATCAAGCTGATGCCAATGCTTAGAGCGAGGATGTTTCCAAGAGACTTCTTGCTGTGTTTTTGTTTGAAAGAAAGTGTTACTGACACAAAGTCTGAACTGTGTGCATAATTCTAAAAGGCGTTGTCCATTTTCATTGGTTTTACCTACACTGAACCTCCCGGGACAGTTTTGCCAAGACTCGTAATCTGCATCAACTCTAGCATTAAAATCACCCAATACCACTACATAGTTTCTTTGTGGCACGTCATTTATACCTCCGAAATTTGGCATTTATGGTCCTAAATAGACTATTGACTTTTTCTATTCTCACGCGCGGATGTGCAATCGTGCAGCATTTATGTGCTGTGCGGCTAACATCGTGCTAAATTGATTGGCCAACGGTAGTGAGCTGCATGCGAGTACACGCTGGAGTCTCACTACCATTTCTATTTCTGTTTCCCCCCTCATATCTGTCTAGGCCTGGGCAACCTGACAGTATCTCTGCCCACGTGCAGTCTCTGACTGTGCGGCACTTTGCCTGGATCAGGCTTGTGCTTTCATACATGCGAACCATTGGAGCTGCTCCTACCGTTATAGGAAACAGCGGATCATGGTGACTTGTGCCTTCAATCTACTGGGTTTCTAACGGGTGGCATTTGTACGTTTATTATAGTTGTGCGCCCAGAAAAGGAATTTTTTTATTTTAAACCCTCAGTGCTTCGGAGAATGTTGGTAGCTGTGTCCCGAGTTGATGTCCTGCCTGTCTAAATACCACATAAGCTACGATTTTGCGATCTGAAGGCGAATGTAATAATAAACTGTTGATCAAAATTGCGGTGCACTTCAGAAGTCAAGTTTTTAAAATATTCGAAGCTGGAGTCCCGTTGGGTGGATTGCACATGTGTTCAAATTTGTTTCTTTCCTTCCTGCGATGTTGTATATCGGAAGCATATCCTGTTTATGCGAAAGTTAGCTGTCCATTTCTAATTCCACTGGCGTACATTTCACTACTCTACTAAACAAAATCTATTTGATTGTTTGGTAAATAACACAGGCAGCAGCAGATAACGGTTAGAAGCTATAGCGGAGTCTTGAGAAAGTCAACTCCATGGGCTGTCTTAAGCAGTACGACAGTTTTTTTTAGATCGCGTTGGTCATCTGCGCACCGCTTGAAGCTGGGAAGCTAGTCTGCGAGTTGACTGAAGCAGATGACTTGACATCTAACCTGTGTAGTTGGGGTGATCCTTCTCTGGTTGGGGCCCGCGCCACCACACTTCACAAGTGCTATTTATCCTCAGCTATAGATCATAATCGTGTTACTCGGCCGTCTTACTGTACGCATATTTGCGGGTTTTCGCATGCTTTTTAATGTAGTAGCAAGAAAAGCTTTTTATGATGCATGACAGTGAAATTCTCAAAAGCTGATGTTGGTTCACTCGTTTGCCAAACTTGATTGGTTGCATGTTTTATCCCAGATGTACGTAATTCATCCAAGTGTCTGTGTTTTGTCTGTACATTCCGTAGTGTTTAAGTCATATCCTTCCCTATCAATTTAGCATTTTAGTGTCATGGTTGTGTGGCTGTTAAGCATTTGGTGCTTGCGATCAGTGTACTTATGTCCCAGATGATGAGCCCCTTGTCGGAAGTAAGCACAAGTCTTCCTTGCTTTCGGAAGCAACTTATATTGATCATAGGCTGAACTTGATCAACAGAGACTTGAGACACACGCCATGTGAGCATTTCATTCGGTATATATTTCTGAGAAAACCGTAGCAGCTCGTAACCTGTGTTACCTTTGTCGTCAAGATGAAATGTCATTTTAACTCAAGAGTATAGTTTGCAAAGCGACAGTTCGCGTCATATTAATGCATGGTTGCGAAATTTGGACCCTACGCAATGAGCATATCCGACGCCTCCAACTATCGCGTCCATAGCATTATGTGGGTTAGCTGTTACCCTCGCATACGCAGCGATGCTCTCCGCAATAAGCTTTTTTTTAGTAATGTTGATATAGTGGTGCACATATATGGTGTACAGATGTGCAATCGTGCAGTACTTCGTGCTGTGCGGCTAACACCGTGCTAAATTGATTGGCCACATGTAGTGAGCTGCGTGCTGAAACAGGCTGGAGTCTCACTACCGTTTCCTGTTCTTTTTCCTCCTTATATCTGTCTAGGCCTGGGCAACCCGACAGTATCTTAGCCCACGTGCAGTCTCTGACTGTGCGGCAATTTGCCTGGATCAGGCTTGTTCTTTCATCCATATACTATAATGTTGATATAGAGAAAGAGATCAACCTACACAGGCTACGCTGGTTAGGCCACATCTTTCGGATACCTGAACTTAACTAGTAACCTTTCTGAAGTCTGCACCATCTGTCTTCTGGGCTGGGGTCCCTACGATCTGATATCGCAGTTGCTAGTTAGGCCTCCGGATATGTCTCAAAACCGTCTTCCGTAGCGGTTTTGTATTAAGCATCTTGTAGTGTTTGCTTAATCTTGCGTGTTGCCAAGTGAAAAGCTATTATGATGCACGGATGTGAACGCCGCAAGCAATCTCTTGTGCTGATATCGCTCAACTCGCTTTCGAAACTTGATTAAATACATTTTTCGGAGCATCTCAGTTTGTTTGTGGTTACTCTGAAATTTTTGCATGTCCCGCATATTCCTATTTTTAGGATTTTATTTTTTCACGGTTCTATGGCAATTATATATCTTTACACAATCTAAGACAGATATGGTGCCTTTCAACAGAAACAATGAAATGTACAAAGCGACTAGGGGTACAAATCGGGTTGAAACAGTGAGAGGGGAACAGTGGGTACTTTTGTCCATTTACACATCATTTTTTTAATTTTTTTAATAAAGTTTTTGAACAACAGGAAAATGTCAGGGAGTAATAGAGATGATGCACTCTTTCCATTGAAGTCGGTTCATTGCCATCGTTGTCAATGTGTCGAGCCATACACTCTATGGCAATTAAGCATTCGGTAATGCTGTCCTGATGATGATGATGAATAAGAAACGAAATGTCGAAAGTAGTGTCTCATTCTCACTACAACCCCCGACTGTACCAGCTGTGAACATATGCGTTGCGTACGATAAAAGCCCGCTTCATAAAAATGGTGAATTACTGCTTTCGGTTAAGTGCCTAATATGTTTGATAGCTTCGTATGCTGCAACCAGTTGACGACTGAAAATGTCTCTTTCCGGTGGGAAGAAATCGTCATGAGTAAAATTCTTATTGTTCTCATCACTCCGGTACTCGTTACTAATGTTTTCCGTATATCTGCCTGGGTATGGGCAACCTGACAGTATCTTAGCTTATGTGCGGTCTTTGACTGCGCAGCACTTTTCTGACATTAGGCTTGTGATTTTACATACGTACACACACATTACTAATGTTCTTCTCCGATTGGAAAGTTTCAGACATCAATCGCATTTTGTGCACTCAATTCCAGATTCAACACCTTATCCGAACTTCTTCACGGACTACATTAGCGATCTATATTGCTGATTATACGCCAGTCATTTGAAACTACGGAGAATATGAACAGATGTGCAGTTGTCTTTTTGTGCTATGCTTTTAATATCGCGCTAGATTGATTTTCTACTGCAAATGGGCTGTATGCCGGGATACACCAGAGTTTTACTACCACTCTTTTTTTCTCACATCGTTCTAAGGCTGGGTAACGTGGTGGTATTTGAGCCCACATGTAATCTATGGTTGTGCGACTCATTTCTGGTTCCGGGCTTCTGTTTTTTTACAAATGCATATACTAGGGTTACCGATGCCCTATTATTGTTTTTGCAGTGTAATGTTACATCATCATCATCCTCATGGACATCATTGCATCGGTTACAAGTACCATGTGTTTAATTGCTATCCATCCATGAAACGTTAAAATCTTAAAAATTTGAGGAATAATGAGACCTAGAAAGCTACCCAACCTGTCGATTTGGCACAGCCACGTTAGGATGTCACTGTGAATGAGTAGAACGGCATAAGCATGACAGATTCTTTGCGGCTTTCACTGCTACGCAGCATAACAAGCTTTCATTGTCACCTTAATTGACAGCATACTGGATTAGTCAAACAATCCGAGAAGAAGTCTCCATCAAGACCCCCCCAGTGAACACGATTTTGAGCCTTATCACTAGGAACAAAAGTCACTGTGAATTCTGTTCACTTGGCCCTAAACCTGGGCGACGGGTCGCATCAACTGTAGCTAGTTTAGCTCGTGAGGTTTTTATCTTGATCCAAGTCAGAGTCTGGCCACCCTACAACCAACCCGTCGCGCTGAGACTGGACCTTAACGTGGTTTGTGTACATTCATGACCCATTAAGCTATACTGGGTGCTGCCTTTCGGTGCCAGCAGAGCTACTCATTCCAGGAAGGTCGATGGATAGAGGTCAGAAAAACTCAGTCTCAAGCCACTGCCTTGTGGTTCAGGCTTTTTAGCCAAAGGCTCCGGGTGGGGCCCCCTAAGCTAACCCCCTACTTCGGCCTGGGCAACCGGGTAGTATCACGCCCACAAGCAATTATGAAAATAAAGGTAAAAAAATGACAGATCCCGTGCTCTCACGCTCTCTGCTCTCAAGCTATTTGCTCTCTGCTCAAAATGCTTTACATGATCTCACACTGCATGCAAACTTTTTTAATAACTGTTTTCCGTTTTGTGGTTCTTTGGTTAGCCCTGACAGAAGTGCAGCTTGTTCATCGAGGTTTCCAAATTCAGCTACTTCGAATATTTTGCCTGCTTCGAATGCCTCCAGAGCGTTCTTCCGCCCACGCGTACCATTCAAATTAGCTGCGTTTAATGTACGGACTTTAGCTAGCATCGGACAGCAGGCAGCTTTGGCTCGCACGCTTGATAGCCTCGAAGTCGATGTGTGCTGTTTGTCGGAAACACGCATGCATAACTAGCTCAGTTACACGATTGTCTAACCCTTCGAACTTACGTAAGTCACACTATCTACGTTTGTCCACGGATGACGATGCCATGGTATCTCGTCAAGCTGGTGTCCGAATCGTCTTGAGTGAGCTAGCTGAGGTCGCACTGTTAGACTGGATCCCAGTCGACAGTCGCCTTTGTGCAGTAAGACTGCAGGGTTCGTGCAAAGAAGGCCGATTTCTCAACCAATCCCGCGACCTGTTTGTGGTTGCTGCCTATGCACCGACTAATTGTAGCTCTGAACTTGACAAGGATGAGTTTTATGAAAGATTACAAGAACTCATTAGACTTGCATCGAGGAGTGACATCGTTGTCCTAGCTGGAGACATGAATGCACGTGTAGGCCGTCTATCTTTAAACGAGCATTTCGTGGGTGAACGGTTTGGTCTCGATTGTCATCGTAATGACAACGGCGAAAGATTGCTTAACTTGTGCTCAGAGCACAGACTGTACCTTGCCAACACTAACTTCCGCCATTCGAAGCGCCACTGCTCCACTTGGAGATCTCCATCGGCGGCCTTGTTCACGCAAAATTGACCATATTGCTATCAGCTACTCCTGGCGAGGGGGTGTGCAAGATTGCCGCTCCTACTGGGGCACCTGTCTAGAGTCCGATCATGCGTTAGTCTGTGCTAAGCTCTCGATGCGTTTTGGTGGGAAACGTAGAAATGTTGCAAGGCAGTTGAATGTTGCTAGGCTTAACGATCGCCCGGTTCTCCGAGGGTTTCAGGCCAATTTGAGTCTGCATCTGTCTACAGTTCCCCAAAATAGTATCGATGACCAATGGAGTGGGATTCAAACCTCCTTGGAAACAGCCGCGTTGGATAGTTGTGGGTTGACTTCCCGTGTAGCTCAGCACTGGGTTTCTGCGAATTCTCTCCAATTAATGGACCAACGTCGGTTGCTTTCTGCTGATAGCATACATGATGCGTCACGAAGGCTTATTAAACGTAAACTGGTTGCCAGTTTGAGAACCGACAGGGAAAGTTGGTGGAGTTCTAAGGCTACGGAAATGGAATCTGCGACAGCTGTAGGCAATTTCAGAAAATTGTTCCAACTCATCAGAACAACTGGAAGCGGGCGACCAGGCATCAGTGAGTTGATACGTGAAGCAGATGGTTTGCCAGTTTTTAACATGCACAGACGCATGGAGCGATGGGCAGAACATTTTGAAGCACAGTTTAACTGGCCTTCTGCACCCACTGATTTCGAGAATACGGAACACTGTACCCCATGGTCGATTTCTCTTGAGGCTCCGACTCAATCAGAGATTTACAGTGTAGTCCGGAGCCTTAAGCGCCATCGGGAATCAGGTGCTGATGCTTTGCTTCCGTCATTGTTCAAAGATGGCGGTTTCGCTTTAGTTCGCGAACTTCAAGCGCTGTTCGCCAACATATGGGCTGATGAACGCGTTCCGATCCCTTGGAGAGAATCAGTAATTGCTCCGATTTTCAAAAAGGGACGCGCGATTCCTGTGAAAATCATCGGGGTATCAGTCTCATTTCAGTAGCTCCTAAAATACTGGCGTCCATTCTGCTTCACCGATTAAGTACCAAACGGGAAGAGCAAATCCGTGATGAGCAAACTGGGGTTCGTGCCGGCCTAGGGTGCATCGATCAAATTTTCACACTCCGTCAGTTACTGGAGCAACGCCACACTTTTCGTAAACCATTTATCGTGGTATTCCTTGACATTCGAGCGGCATTCTATTCAATCGATCGTGAAAGTCTTTGGAACTGTCTACTGAGACATGGAGTGCCCGCGAAGTATTTTTGGATCTTGAAAGCATTATATTGTATGTATGTATGAAAGCACAAGCCTGATCCAGGCAAAGTGCCGCACAGTCAGAGACTGTACGTGGGCTAAGATACTGTCAGGTTGCCCAGGCCTAGACAGATATGAGGGGGGAATAGAATTAGAAATGGTAGTGAGACTACAGCGTATTTCAGCATGCAGCTCACGACCGTTGGCCAATCAATTTCGCATGATGTTAGCCGTACAGCACAGAAATGCTGCACGATTGCACATCCGTGCATTATATTGCCAAACTTCAAGCAGGGTTCGAGCGTATGGACAATTGTCGTCCTCGTTCAATATCTCCAGCGGGGTGCGGCAGGGCTGCCCTATCTCGCCGTTCCTTTTTAACTTCGCGATCGACGATGTCCTGAGAAAAGCTTTAGCTGGCCTGGTGGGCACAGGTGTTGAACTTCTGCCGGGTGAGCGAGCGACCGATCTAGAGTATGCCGATGACATCGCACTTCTGGGAGATGACCCTCATATAATGCAATAAGCCCTGAACCGCCTGGCACTTGAAGCTTCAAGGTATGACATGTGCTTTGCGCCTAACAAGTGTAAAACACTTACCCAGGATTGGAGCGGATCTCTTCCAAGCTTAACTGTGTGCGATGTCAATCTTGAATTGGTCGACAGCTTTGTTTACCTTGGCGGTTGTATCTCCGCTGGAAGTTGTGTCGAGGACGAGATCTCACATCATGTTCGCAAAGCGGGTGCAGCGTTTGCTAACCTTCGCCACCTGTGGCGTCGACGCGATGTTTCACTCCATACTAAAGGCCAAGTGTACAACGCAGTGGTGCGTGCTACACTCCTTTGTGCGGCTGGCTCCACGGGTGGATTAGCCGGCTTCATTGATGTCTCGGATCGCACCAGCCCACGCACGTCGATCGGAGGCGAGATCGTTGCAGATCGTGATCCAGTCTCGTTCCCACCTGCGAACTCCGTAGACGGTACGCAGACCCAGGGTGTCTACATCCTCTTTCACAGTTGACAGCCAGGTTTTCACTTGACCACCTTGTCGCCGACGCCAGGTGCGAACGGGTTTGGGGTCGAGGACGAGTTTTGGAAGTGCTGTGTCTGTCTTTCGGAGGACGTGGCCAAACCATTGCAGCCTTCGCCGTTGTATGTGAGCGGAAAGTGGAGATAGTCCGCTGCAACGCTCTCGTACGGCTGCGTTAGATACTCGGTCAGTATATCGGATGCCCAAGATTACCCTAAGGCACCAATGGTCGAACACTTCTAATGTGCGTACATCCTGTGACCTTAAAGGCCATGTCTCGCATCCATAAAGCAGTACAGGGCGGATCGCTGCTTGATAAACACGCGTCTTAGTTTTTAGGCTGATCCCGGGCTTGCGCCAAAGGGTGCCTTTCAACTGCAAAAACGCATTACGAGCACGATCGACCCTTAACTTCACTTCATCTTTCGCCTGACCATTGGGCAATATACTTGAGCCGAGGTATTTAAAGACTGGAACGTATTCGATCGGACAACCCTGGACGCGAAGTGGCTGGATGCCTGGTGTGTCGGAATAAAAAAATGCCTTGGTCTTAGCCGCGTTTATCTCAAGACCGACTTTCGCGGCAGTGGCACTAATGCGGTCTAAAACGCTTTGCAGCATTTCGGTATTGTCGCCCAGAACGACTATATCGTCAGCGTAGTCAAGGTCGGAAATCCATAGATCCGTTGAAATTTGCACCCCTTGATACTCTGTTAACGCCTGGTTCATTATCCAGTCTACGACATAGTTAAACATAACCGGCGATAGCGGGCAACCTTGCCTGACTCCTGTGTGCAAGTTAAATTCACGCGATTCTTCACCGTAGACACGAACCCGTGCCCTTGTAGAGCTGTAATAGGCTCTGATTAGGTTGACGAGCTTTAATGGAACCCCATCCGATAGCATGATGTCCCATAAACAACCACGGTCTACGGAGTCGAAGGCGGCGCGGAAGTCAATAAAGCAAGCTATCGTTTGCTGTTGATACCGTGCACGGTGCTCGAGGATCCTGCGTAAAGTAAATATTTGATCTACGCAACCCATCCCAGGGCGAAATCCACCTTGGTTAACTCTGGTGCGCAGATTTCTTTCGGCGGAGAACCGATTAAGCAGGAGCGTTGCAAACACTTTAGCAGCGGTGTCGATTAGACTTATTCCGCGGTAATTGGAGCACACAGATTTATCTCCACGTTTCGGCAGTGGTAGAATGATAGACATCCCCCAGTCTGATGGGAAAACTTCCGTCTCCCAGATCGAACAAAACAGCCGATGTAGCGGAGATAATAATACGTCGGCACAGGCTTTAATAAGTTCAACGGAAATTCCGTCCTCACCTGGCGATTTACCATTCTGCATTCGTCGTAAAACACTTGATATCTCGTATTCTGATGGTGCCTCGCAGTTGACCGGGTATTCACAGCTATTTATCGGGGAAGTGAATACTGCATTGATAGATGACGGGCGGTTCAGTAGCTGACTGAAGTGCTCAACCCACCTATCTATCTTTTGATGAAGGTCAAATATCATCTGTCCTGACGAATCTCGAAGGTTCGTACAAAAACCACAGCTTCCAGATGCTCTGCGAATCAGGCGAAACAGTCGTCCAAAGTCTCCTATACTTGCTGCGGCTTCCATTTCGGATGCGGTTTCCGCCCAATATAGCTGACGATCCTTGCGGGCTGATCGTGTAGCAGCTCTCCTAAGGAGGCGATAATCAGATGCACCATGCATTCGGGCGTCTCTTGCCCGGGCAGAGAGCTCGATGGTGTTCTGAGAAATCCAATCTCGTCGGCGACGAGAGGCCGTGCCTAGGGTTTTTAGTGCTGCAGTCTGAGTAGCGGTCTTCAGTCTGGACCACTGTTGTTCGACTGATGCAACACTCCCATCCAACCGCTCAGCGATATCGTCAATGAGCTTTTTACGTTGGGCCGGGTTTCCTAAGGCTTCCAAGTTTAAGCGCTTCCTAGGAGTTTTCCTTTGGCGGTTTAGCAGGCGAAGTCGGAGCTTTGCGCGAACAAGTGTGTGATCGGTGCCTGCTGCGTTCCCTGTTTCGGCTCCACGATAGGACCTACAGTCGAGCACCGAAGACATCCAACGTGCGCGAATTAGAACATAATCGATCTGGTTCGCCGTTCTACCATCGTTCGAGTACCATGTGACCAAGTGTTTTTTAGGGTGCTGGAATTTAGTGTTACAGACGCATAGGTGATTGTAGGCCGCAAACTCGATCAGTCGATCGCCATTCGCGCAGCGCTGCCCTAGGCCAAATTTTCCCAGGATTCGGTTTGTTGCGGAATCTGCTGATCCTGTACGAGCGTTCCAGTCACCAGCCACAACCAGTACGTCGTTTCCAGCAACTCTATCGACTACGGATTGAAGTTGGTTATAAAAATCGTCTTTTGTAGTTTGGTCGGCTGATAGGGTTGGGGCATACACCGAAACGACTGTTATATTCACAGGGTGACCCCTCAGCCGGACCACTGCAATTCTCGGGGATACAGGCATCCACGACATAAGTGCTTGTTTAGCATGGTCGCTGAGCGCTATCGCTACTCCATGCTGACCAGATCCATCCTCGGGCCCACTATAAAAAAGCCAATAATTACGATCGACTCCGGGGACCTTGATCGATTTGGATCCGTGTCCGGAAAGGCGGACCTCGGAAAGACAAGCAACATCTACTTGGTAGTCCAATAAAGAGCGCATCGTGATTGCTTGACTACCAACGTCACGCAGTGTCCGTACGTTCCAACATCCCAGATAAAAGACCTTACGGATATTTATGGCCCCAGCTAGCTTACTTTTCACCCTAGCCGCTGGGAGAGCCAAGGGCGCGTCGCGTCTCGGGAACGCCGTAGCAGAGAGCTGAGATATACGTTGAGACATCGTCATGAAGTTTCTTGGGGATAGTGTACAAGTGATGTCCCCAGCACCACTTGGTGTTTGTTCGAGTACACCTCTCTAGCCTTTGCACAGCCAAGTGCAACCTACAAGGCAGCAGGGAGCTGGCAGATAAACGCGCTGTGTGCCAGTTATCTACCTACGGGGGCTTCTCTCCGGATTTTTCCTCGGGGCTGCGAAACCTGGTCTATCCGAGCGGAAGATGTCCGTCGGCTTTCTGTTTTTGATACCCGTTGCCTGCGTAGAATTGCTCACATTCGGTGGCAGCATCGTGTTACAAATATAGATGTCTGCAAGCGGGTGTTAGGACCAGGTGGCCACGGACTGAGAGAAATGCTGATGCTTGCTCGCTTGCGAGGGTTGGGACATGTATTAAGAATGCCTACTCACCGTTTACCGTACCGCGCCTTATTCGCAGAGCCTGACAGAAGCTGGAAGAAAAGATCGGGTGGCCAGTCCATGACGTGGCGCGTTGGGATGAAGAAACTCACCGTAGCGCTAGGCTCAGTTAGGCGTATTCGTTTGCCTGGGTGGGGTCCAAAAGCTCCACCTACTATTTGGTTGAAAACCTTACACAATATGGCTACAAACCGAAGTCAGTGGCGCCAGTGTATTTTATTATGTGTGTCATAATTTTTTATTCGGTATTATTTTACATTAAAAAAATCGCATGCAGTGAAACTACAAAAACAAGCTGTTTTTTGTGCATTTGCTTTTGCGTATTCCGCTTGCCTGATTTCCCTTTTCCACGCGCTTGCTTATCTGCTTTTCCTGCTTCATATTGCTTAGCACTCTTTCTGGCTCCAGACTTATGCTTCATGACGATGATGATGACAACCAACCCATTTGGAGTTAGGGGTTGCAAACAAACTGTATTAAGGAAAAGTTATTTTCCATTCGCAATACGTGATTTAATCAGCGAAAGCGATGTAGCTTAACTTGTTTTTCCATATCTACATCGCTGCCGAAAATTCTATGATGATCCAAGGTTGTCTAGCCGGGGTGGCAGTGGGAGATAAGCTCCACTGTTTATAAAATGCTCCCATATGGCGTGCGTCTCAAATAGCCTCTGACAACCAAGTCCAGCTTATGGCCTGCACGAGTGGCTCTCTGAGCCCGGCGGAACTGCTTCTACCAACAGGAGAAGGGGCGAGGGCGAGTGACTGGCGCCTGAAAACCAGTTTGCTTCGGGCAGATGGAGCTCGTTAGCCTGGGAAGGCATTTCATCTAGGGGAAGGAAAACCCTGATTTTAAACCTTCGCTGCCTTGCGGGATACCCAATCGCTGGAAAGGCTTCGGGAGAAAACCCCGAGGAAAAATCTGGAGCAGAGTCCCGTAGACGGTTAGTTGGTGCACACCACCTCTTTCTGTCAACTCCCTGCTGCCTTGCAGGTCGCACTTGGTTGTGCAAAGGCTAGAGAAGTTGACTCGAACAAACGCCGAGTGGTGCCGGGGACGCTGCTTTGTATCCAAATTCCCAAGACACTTCATGAATCACGAACTATTACAAACTATCGCTAATGCTACGGCGTTCCCGGTACGTGACGCGCCTCATGCTCTCCCAGCGGCTGGGGTGAAAAGTAAGCAAGCTGGGTCCCTTACTACCCGCTCCCCGTTGTTTATCTCATGTTGGAATGTCAGAACGCTTCTCGATCCCGGTAGCCAATGCATCACGATGCGCAGTCTCTGCGACTATGGCGGGAGTATAGGCTGTTTGTCGGAGGTAAGAATCCCGGGCACTGGCTGCATTCGTATCAAGATTCCAGGGAGAGACATCTCCTACTGGTTGTACCACAGTGGACCCACTGACAACTCCGGGCTACACGGCGTTGCGATTGCGCTTGATGCGAAGGCTCAAAATGCCCTAACATCATGGAAAGCCATTTCTCCACGAATTTTGGTTATGCGTTTCCGTGGAAAACCGGTCAACCTGAGTGTTTTGTCTGTTTACGCGCCTACCATGCCCACCGACGATGCATCCAAGGATGCATTTTATGAAGATTTACAAAAGGCCGTAGATAAAATCCCTAGGCGCGACATGCTGATCATTGCTGGTGACTGGAATGCCCGTACAGGCGAACCGGACGCTACTACACAGCGGATTATTGGCAAGTTCAGTCTCGGAACACGTTGCGAAAATGGTGAGCGCATGCTTAATTTCGCCAGCTTCAACCGTCTGACAGTGACGAACACGCGCTTTCAGCATCCTAGGAGACACTTGTTAACATGGTATTCTAACGACGGAAGCACTGCACACCAGCTGGATCATATTTTGGTCCGCTCGCGCTGGAACTCATCTGTTGAGGACTGTAGGGCTTATCGTGGTGCGGAGACTGGCAACGCCAACGGTACAGATCACGTCCTGCTACGCGCGAGAATCAAAATTCACCTCAGCTCTCGTCCGAGGCCCCGTCCCACTAAACGAATTAATACAGCGGCTTTGAACGACAGTGAAAAGCGTCTCGCTCTATCAAATTCTCTCGTCTCCGAGCTAACTAACTTTGAGGTTTCGGACGAATCCAATGCTTCAGTCGACTCTCAATGGAATCATCTGAAATCAGCGCTACAACGAGCCTCAATAGCGGAGCTCGGGATGACTTCCCGAAAACGGAAAGACTGGCTATCCGATGAAACCCTGAAGTTATCTGACAAAGCTCGCGAAGCGCGATTGTCGGGATCGTCAGCGCACCGCAGCCTCAGACGACAAGCCACGCGTTCTGCCAGGCACGATCGCAACATGTATTGGGAATGTTTAGCTAAAGAAATGGAGAATGCTTCGAGTAGCGGCCAATTTGGCTCACTCTTCCGCCTGATCCGTATTTCTTCGGGCCGACGAAATTCGACCGAACACCCACTTTGCGATTTGAGCGGCTCACCGCTTTGCGAACCGGGCAAGAAAGTGGAACGCTGGGCTGAGCATTTCAGCATGTTGCTAAATCGACCGGCGCCACTGACGGCACTACCAACGGCTGTAGCGAGCGAGACATATAATGTTTCATGCGATCAACCAACGCGCGACGAAATCATCCGAGCCATCGGCCGACTAAGGAACAACAAGTCCCCTGGCGAAGACGGCGTCCCCCCTGAGGTGTACAAGGCCTGCTCTTCCGTTTTGATTAAACCACTGCATGATTTGTATCGTAAGATATGGGAACTAGAGGAGCTTCCACGCGACTGGGGCACTTCACTCTTGATCCCCATTTTGAAGAAAGGTAATGCATCATTGTGCGACAAATACCGTGGCATCAGTCTTATCGACATCGCCGCGAAGGTTTTTGCAGTGATTCTCTTATGCCGCTTTACGGAAGAGAGGGATATACGTACGCGAGTCAACCAAGGTGGTTTTCGTCGAGGTCGGGGCTGCGTCGACCAGCTGTTCACATTGCGTCGAATTCTGGAACATCGTTACCGCTATCAGCAGGCAACAACCGCTTGTTTCATCGATTTCCAAGCCGCCTTCGACTCCGTCGACCGAGATTCGCTGTGGAGTGTGATGCTGGCGGATGGTATGCCGGAGAAGCTTGTGCGCATGATGCAAGCGTACTATTCATTCACGCAGAGCCGCGTACGCGCATATGGTATGGTGTCCTCCACGTTCCCCATTAGGACGGGTGTCCGACAAGGGTGTCCTTTGTCCCCTGTGCTATTCAACTTCGCGATCGATTGGACAATGAAGCAGGCGCTTTCAGATTACGCCGGTGTGATACTGAGTCCGAGCGTTTCGATTGCCGATTTGGAGTACGCCGACGACATCGTAATCTTGGGGGATGATCCTGAAACGCTTCAGACGACCCTGGAACGCCTCAGCTCATTTGCTTCTATGCTGGGGCTACGAATCAACACGCGCAAAACTAAGTATTTTACCACCGCCACTGGACCTCATTTGCCTCTCAAGATTGGTGGCGAGAACTTGGAGATGGTGAACACTTTTCGTTACCTTGGTTCGTGCGTGCTACCGTCAGGCCAAGCCAGGGATGAGATACCGACCCGTGTGCAAGCTGCGCGCACGGCGTTTTCGCGACTACGTTGGGTTTAATTTAGCCGTAGAGAAATCAGCCGACGTACAAAGCTGCGCGTCTACAGAGCGGCGATTCGCCCAGTTCTCACTTATGGATGCGAGACGTGGCCTGTGCGGGTGGAGGATATGCGGAAACTAGAGGTTTTCGACCACTGGTGTCTCCAACGCATCCTCGATGTTCGATGGGATGAGCGGGTAACGAATGACGAGGTTCGCCACCGTTGTTTTGATATTCCTCGCCTGAGTTCGATATTGCGGCAACACCGACTGAGATGGTTTGGCCACATCCTGAGACGCTCGGACGCTGAACTAACCAGGATGACACTATCGCCGACACCTTGCGCAGAATGGCGTTGTCGTAGCGGAGGACAAGTGAAGACTTGGCTCGCCACCGTGAGATCGGACGTGGAGCTGCTTGGCCTACGATCGGTTTACGGATGGCGCACGTGGGACCGGACCTGGCTTACAATCTACGCGGATCTCGCTTCTAACCGCCGAGCGTGGGCGGCTGCAATCCGTGATGTCAATGAAGCCGACTCATCCTCCAGGAGGAGATAGTCGCACTAAAGTAAAGTAAAAGTAAAGTATGATGGATAATTACGTTACGAATACGATGATGTCAAGGAACTCCTGCGATGGTGTGGACATCGTATGGTATGAAAGCACCAGCAAAGTGCCGTACAGTCAGTGACTGTATGTGGGCGAAGATACTATCGGGTTGCCCGATTATCGAGAACCTGTAGACGTCTCATTCGTTTTTCTGAGTGTCCAGGTTTCATATCCATGCAGCTAAACCGCGTAAAATGTTGTCCTCTAGACTCTACCATTGAGCTTTATAGGCAAGCTTCTTTGACGCCGCAGATTACCCGAGTTACTAAACGTTACTGTAGTTCGGGAATTGCTAGCTGATATCTTAGATAAACACGCTTTACTATTAATGCGACTACCTAAATTAGTAAAGCAGTCTACAGTCGCAATTTCCCCTTTGCTGTAGCTTAGCGCAGCTTCGGTTGGATCAATATCCTGTAACAGAACTTTGAACTTGGAAGGTGCAAAGCGGATACTAAATGGTGGTACGATACTACAAAGTCCGTGTAACGTTTCTTTAGTGTTCGTATAGGAATCAAAAAACTACGTCATCAGTATAATCTAAGTCAATAAATTTCTTATCGCAGCCTAGCTGAATGCCAGCTGTCATTAAGTTTGCATTACATGCCTTCATTATAGCGCCAGTTACAAAATTAAACAAAAATGAAGAAATCTGACACCCCTGTCGGGCATCATTAACCGTCGGAAAGTTGACTGGCAGGCTATTTTAAACGCTAACGCGCCCAAGAACTATAAGAATTGTTGTTGGCCTCCTTCGGTCAATGTCGACCATGGATGTACATCACAAACGCGTGAATGTTCAAGTTTTGCAGCTTTTTGAGTAAACAGTCCGATTCGGGAGGAACAATCTCTCCCGCAGCGCTGGCAACGATAGTCAGAACTCGGTTGTATTGCGTCAGTTGAACGTCGTTGGCGTGATCTGCGTTCAGCCGCCAAGAGCTGTATCTGCTCCTCCCAAGCATGCAGACGACGCTTTACACAGTGCCTCCAATGTGTGCGGTCAAGAGCAAGTTTTTTCCAACTCGCCGGGTCAATGCCAAGAGCTTTCATATCTCTGTTGCAAACGTCTTTGTACCGCAAGTGCGGTCTGCCCAATGGTCGACTTCCTAGTTGCAACTCACCATAGAGTAGATCTTTCGGAATACGACCATTTCCATTGTATAGACATGACCAAGCCAGCGCAGGCGGCGCTGTCGCAATGGAGTGAACATGCTCTGTAGACCAGCTTTTGAAAGCACTTCAACATTAGTCACTCTGTCCATCCACGATATGTTCAAGATACGACGGATGCTTCGTAGATGGAAAGCATTCAGCTTCCGTTCGTGTCTTGCGTGGGTTGTCCAGGTTTCACTGCCGTACAGTAAAGTATTTAGTACGCACGCGCTGTACACCATCGTCTTCGTCTTTACAGTCAGCTTGCGGTTACCCCAAACACGAGAGTTCAAACGGGACAGAATGACAGCTGCTCTGCCAATCCGCTTATCAATCTCCGTGTCTAGCAAGAGGTTATCCGCAATGGTTGAACCAAGGTATGTGAACTGATGTACTGATTCAAGCATCATAAGAATCATATAAGAATTAAGTGTCAGAAATAGGTTCACGTACTTTTGGGATGACTGTGTGTAATCAGGTATTAAATAATGCGTTCCTGTTGACCGAATTAAACGCACCCTTAAAATCAATAATGATTGCTACATTGGGCTGCCTTTATGGGTGGCGATATTTTAAGGCTTCTTGAGTAGTCAATATATGATCAACACATCCTCTCCCATGATGAAATCCTACTTGCTGTTCACGATTCTGAGATTACCTTTACAAGAAGCCGGGTAATGACGGGTCTTAGGCTAATTTTCCTGTAATTAGAGCATGAAGTACGCACAGCTTTTTTGAAGATGATTATGATTATAAGTTTTCCCCAACACTTATGAATGGTTTCCGCTCTCCGGAAAAGGTCAAATAGTGTGCGTAGTAAAATAACGCAACGATCCTTAAACGGACCTGGCTCTAGTCCATCATGACCATCTTATTTGAGCCTGTTCATTGACTCACTGCAGCACCTGATTTCCGCTTCTCTTGGAGTTATCAAATCAATTGGTTAGGGTTCACAACACGGAAAAGAAGGCAACAGGCCAACTTCTAATGACCTTGTAAATTGCTCACGATAATGTCCGGTCTAACGATGCACATGACACTCCTTGTTGACTATCCAGGCACCATTGTTCTCTGTAATTGTCTTGCCAACTCCAATTTTTTTGGAAAATGTACACTGAATTAACTCGAACAGTCTTCGGACGTTGCCTGAATTGCTGGCTACCTCATTTCCTCGCCCTATTGAGCTCATCAAGGGTAGGGGGAGTATCTAGATATTCAATGGTCGGCAACCGCTCGACATTTTCAAGTGCATGCGGTAGAACCGTACTGTCCCTAGAGTAGAGGGAGGAGAAGTGCTCTACCCATCTTTTCATCTGCTGAGTTTTGTCGACAATCGGCTTACCAGATAAAGATTTAATGGGAGCCGTTTTAAGTTTGTTTGGGCCAATGGCTGTCTTGATCCCATCATACATACCGTGAAAATTGCCGGTATCCGCAGCTTTTTGGATATTGAGGCTAATTCCAGTCCAATAGTCGTTTGCACATCGTTTTGCAGTCTGTTGAACCTTATTTCTTAGAAGTCGTAAGTTTTCATCTATTGGCATACCTGTGAACCTCAAGAATGCTGAGCGTTTCTCATCCAACACAGCAGTCATCTCAGAAGCTTTTGCTTCCAACCAGTCGCTCGTTCGAGCTTTCTTCGAACCGAAAGTGGAAAGTGCGACTCGGCATATGCAGCTTTTTATCAATTCCTAGTTTTCTGAAGCAGATTCGAGTGGGGTTGTCTTGTTGAACTCGGCTGTGAAGGCTTTTGCAAATCGCGCAGTTAGATTAGGTTCGCACATGCGAGTGACGTCTATCCTAGGCTTAGCAGACAATTTGGTGAGGTGAAATCTCGTGTGGGGAAGCTTCAGTTTTGCACAGACCAGTGAATGATCAGTGTCGCAGTCTGCGCTTTGATATGATCTGGTGAGGAGCACGCTTCCTATATTAGTGCGTTTAATAAGATCGAGAAGAACGGACGGAGACGTACTATGAGAGATATAGATATGAGAGAGGAGGAGAGATATGTAGTTTTGTTTTTTAAAGTAAATATAGATAGTATATATATATATATAAATCATATATATATAATATATTTATTACGTAGTAGATATATATAATATATTAATAAGTATATAATATAACATTTAAAAATGAAAAGAAGTGCCACCCTTTGTGTGTGGGCGTGATACTACCCGGTTGCTCAGGCCGAAGTAGAGGAGTTGATCTTGAGGGCTCCCACCTCAAGCCTTTGTCCCGAAAGCCTAACCCGCGAGGCAGCGGAGCGAGATTAAGGATCGCACCTACCGGATACTGTAGGTACAGTTCACAAGCCATTCGCGAGGTAGAGACCAAGCAGGGACTCCCGACATCATCCCAAACCAGTCTAGCCGGTGATCCTTGCGGATTCATACGCCTCTCCTCGTATACAATGTCCAGGAGGTACAAGGAGACTCTGTTTGCCTGCTTCTCACCATTGACCAACCTGGTATGAGTAACTCTGAAGATTCCACGAAGACATCACCCAGTATAGCTCAATGGATCATCGAGGCAAGCAAGCCACTGCACCACGTCAAGGTCCCGTCTCGGCGCTTAATAATAATAAGATCAAGCTGATGACAATGCTTAAAGCGAGGATGTTTCCAAGAGACTTAATGTTGTGCGTTTATTTGAAAGAAAGTATTACTGACACAGACTGAACTGTGTGCACATTTCTAAAAGGCGTTGTTTATTTTCATTGGTTTTACCTACTTCGAACCTCCCGAGACAGTTTTGCGAAGACTCGTAATCTGCACCAACTCTGGCATTGAAATCACCCAATACCACTACACAGTTTTTCTGTGGCACGTTTTTGAGGACAGTTGCGAGGTTATCATAAAAATCGTCTTTTTCAACAGGTGTCGCAGAGAGCGTCGGTGCATAAACGTTGACAATCGTAATGGTACCAGCAATGCACCTCATATTTAAAGTCCAAATCCGTTCGCTCCCACTGCTGCTTAGTTCTGTTGCTTTTAATATGTTGTTTCGCACGGCAAACACAACTCCATGCAGTCGAGGCTCATTGGAACCTCTACCTTTCTAAAAATGTCTAATCTCTTTCTGTTAGTTAACCAGTGTCTGGTAATCGCGTCTTTTGTAGAGCAGCCACGTCGACATTCAGCCTCTCAAGCTCATTGTTAATCACGGCTGACTTTCTTACGCCTCTGATATTCGAGACGTCGTCATGAAATCCTGGAAACATGGACCGGACGTTCCAGGTTCCCGGTTTCAGAACTGACATTTGTTGTTCAGTATTTCGATTCGCTGGTGGGGAAAAATACAGTCTGCTTGTCGTTTGGTTCCTAATCCCCATGCACCGAATGAGGATAGCTGACCGTGGCGAGACGGCACCTTATTGACTGGGGGCTGCCCAGCTTGATGCGGTCGGTAGCCGTTCAATGAGACCTGAAATTCTCTCCCACCGTCGAAAGCAGCCCCAGGCGCTTAGCTCTACGCCAGTCGAGCCATAGCTTTTACCCGTATCTGCTGCTTCCCGTGTTATTTTCCTTAGAAGCGGAATGGAGTGTCCTCTCCATTGGTGCGTTGTGATATACGCCGGGGCTGTTGAATAAGGAGAACTAGCTATTGCCCATGCAGCAAGTGCTCCCTCTCCACGGCACCACTGGAACCAAAGGAACAGCTAGGCTGATACGTTTGGACAACGATGCCGTCGCAGGAGCTGGCAGGATGAAGTTGAATAAACTTCGAACTGCCTAACGAGACTCCGGCTCCGGATTGTTCCTCGAGGTTGACTCCTGAAGCCTTTACCATGATTGGATGTAGCCACAAGGCAGAGGTTTCAGATAAGGGTTTTCCTTCCCCTAGGTTAACCGCCTTCATGACTTACGAGCTCCACCTGCTCGAAGCATGCTGGACTTTAGGCGCTAGTCAGTCGCCTTCTCCCTTTCTCCTGTCAGTAGAAGCAGTTTCGCCGGGTCACACAGGACCACACGTGCAGGCAAGGAGCTGGACTTGGTTGTCGGAGGCTAAATGAGACGCGTGCCATTGGAGCATTTTGGAATTGTGAGCCTATCCGCAACCTTGGAACATGTTACTAATGAATAGTCACAAATATAAATCTTTGTGCCGAACGGAATAAACAAGAAAGCGGTGAGCGATGTTGCTGTCAAATTAGTTTTACATTGAGCGTCGTAGGCGTACAAAAGTCATTCCGGGATCGAATGCGTAAACCAACTATTCACGCTGTGAAGGATTCTGAAGCATGGTCTCGGCGATTTCACGCTGCATCTGACTATGTGAAGTGCAGCTGCCTATGTGTTTATCATATAATCGGATTGGGCCACGCAAAACGCATGAACCTGGCTAAAGAGAATTCCCACTGTACCAAGACTCGGGTTCCTTTCTATAGGAATGAATTTGCACACAAGGATCAAACGAAGACGCTAGTTATCACCAGTTGTGCTCAATTATTTCTTCAACTGAATAATGGAGCAGGCATTAGCGGACTACCAACGATTGCAAGTTTTGACGAAATACTGGATGGAATAAATAGTTGACATTGTTGTTCTTGGTTAAAATGCCTAAATGCAACATACGATTATTTACTCAATCAGTAGTTTCGATCCGAAAGTCAGCCTTGAGATAAAAGGTGTGAAGGCGAAGGCTATACGTCAGGATTTAATTTATCTTTTCAATAATAATGTTTAGAAAGTTGACAGTTTTATAGTGACTTGGTTTCAGAATGCAACTCAATAGTCAAACGGAAGATGAAGCAAAGTCAAGGGTTGATTATACGCCTTTTAAAGTCGCAAAAATAAAAAAGTGGTTAGTAGGGAGAGATTCGTCTTGTAGTGTTTCACGGGTAACATGTGGCAGCTCAAGTCACAAGATACGCAATTGTAAGTCCGAGATACCGATCAAGTATCCAATGTTGTTCTTCAGATGCGATGTCATCAGTTGCACATTTGTTACGCAATGTATGGAAGCAACTACGCTATCGTTTATACTCACGGGAGAAAGATGCAATGGTTTGGCCGCATCATCACAAGACAGGCTTAGTCCTTATGAAACTCGTCCTCGACTATAAACGACAATTGAACACTTGGTTGTTAACTGTCATCATCGTCATAACAGACAGCAGTGCACAAGTAGCATGCACCGAATGCTCAGCTGCCACAGAACCATGATAAAGTAAAATCCTAAAAGAGGGGAAAAGGTGAGTTGCTTGGCATGGTCGACTATTTTCTATTTCGTTCGTTTCGTCAAGCACCAACGCACCGTCGACAATCATCTGGTTGATTCTTGTGCTCTTGCTTCTGACGGGAACCAATGTTTGACTCTCACGGATGTGTTCAATTTGCTGTCACATCTAATTTTACCCAGTCTGACATGTGCGTTTAATTCAGATAGTTTGTCTCTGGAAGAATTCTTGGGGGGACCCGCTAATCCTTCGATCCCCAACGGTAAGTTGTTGCACTTCCCCTATGATAAATTTATAATAACAAAATTAACACCTATCATGCAACATGTTCTAACCATTAACATTATGCGCTTTTCATATTCACCCAGCACAAGGAACCGCTTACATGTTTTTCTTACGTAATCAAACGTTGCTTCTCAATTTCGGTGAGTTACATTTAAACAGAATTGAACGAAGTTGTTTGTTCATTAGATCATCAAAACGTGTCGCCTCGCTATCTCTCTCTCTGATTGATAAACTATTCTCCGATGTTTTCCAGCCTCGACCGTTTACAAGGTTAGAAGCGGAAAGCGTTCCTAATTATATGATTATTTTTTTACCAATCCTCAAGCTGTCAGAACATTTGCACTGGTAACGTTTAATAAATTTCAGGAATTTAATATTTCAAACGTACGTTTACTCACGAGTAACATAATTGTTTAAATTATACTGGACACGGTGCTACGAAATAAGCTAAACGTGGACAATCAATCAAAATATTCATTTGAATGCTTTTCCGTCATTCAATCAATGTTATGAATGTTATGTTTCCAAAAGACTTTATGCAGTGGCTTTGAATATGTGCGTAGTTTCAAAAGGCGTTTTCTTATTTTATTTATTCTACCAACTGTAAACCTCGCTAGACAATTTGGCCAAGACTCGTAATCTGCACTCTCACAAACATTCACTCAATTAGTGTATACACTTTTCATTAGCATGGCTTTGGTGACTGTTGTGAGATTATCTCACATAACAGCATGTGCGAGACTGCATTGAGAGCTGTATGTCAAAATCCATCAATGTCACCAGCGGCCTCCATCAAGTTTTAGCGCCCTGGCCTATCCTTTTCTTGTTATACATGATTTTTCCCAAGTATTACCATGCAAGATGGTACGTTTTGCGAATACCAGTAAAATAATTCAGGAAATCTGATCCACTGAATATTGTTCAATGTTGAAAAGCAGTTGGATGCTCAGTATCTCTGGTCTCAAATGAATCTGATGCCTTTCAACAAACGCAAACTTAAAATGTTACAACTTGGCCGGCAATACGAGCACTCATATAATCTTAACCATAAAAACCTTACTTGGAGAACTACTAATAAAGATAATTGGTAACTGGATTACTAATATTCTGAAACCAAATAGCCATTGTCATAAAGTCTTCAACAGGGCATGTGATATCTTGGGAATGCTGAGGAGAATAGTGGGATGGTTCTCCCAAAAAGGCTTCAACGCATTACTGAATTAATTACTAAATTACTTATTTACATCCATCCAACGTTAGAGTACATGATCCCACCGTGGCTGTGAAAAGCCATTGGATTGCTAGATAGAATGAACCACCGAGACTTGAAGCTAGTTGATGGGATGCAGCACATCCAATATCAAGAGCGAATGGCCATGCTGGGATTAGCTGATTTCAATCAAGCCGTAATGAGGCGACAGCTGTCCACAATTTGTTCTTCTTTCTCCGTCGATTAGTAGGAGGAACCACGATTCTAACATACAAAATGTATTCGATATATCAAATCATCTCATACAAGGATGATCAGAATGATGTACGAGAATACACTACTATTAAACTATAAAATGAAATTGTATACTGTCCGTGTTTGTTTAACTTGGAACACTCCAACATCTACCGTTACACATTCAATTCAGACCGAAATGTGCTGCACCAGTATTCAATTAAACTAAATATCTTTCAACATTCGCAAGTGAAGAAGTTTGCAATTTGGGAACCCATTTCCGTTCTCATAAGAACTTTGCAGTCACACGATTGAGTGGTACATATCATGGAAATATCTTGGCATCTGGATGACCGGATACTTGAAAAACAGTCAGTCGTGAATTTAGAACGATTAAGGCCATTGAATTATTTCTTGTTCGAGTAAGGAGCATGGGATTAAGTAGATTTTGAACAGGATGATGTTCGGGGCGGGCTGAAAAATTCGCGTATAAATCGGGTGACGAAATATTCCTACAACTCGTCACTTTCCGTCAACCACAAACAACACAGCCAACCCCGCACGTATCGACTTTTGTGCTCTGATTTGTACACTTGGTTGGCCCAGTTAACATGACACGATCTAATGTTTGCGAAACATGCGTCGTCTGCATAAAAGTCGTCAGTGGTAAGGTTAAATCAGGCCAATCGTCAAGGGTAGGTAGAAGGTTAGTAAGGCAGGAGTATCCTTTTCTAAAGCTGTGTTGCGCTTCCGGAAATAGCTTATTTAGTTTAGTGTATTTGCTCACTTTGTTCGCCACTATCCTTTCCAACACCTTGCACACGGCGGACAACAGGGTAACAGGCTTGTAATTTGCGGGCTGTGAAATCCGGGAGATTATATCGGATTTCCATTCCGTCTGTTTGACCAGCGATTAGCAGAATAACTGAGTCAGAATTCCACATAGAAATTGTGCAAAATGCTTTAGTATATTGGGCGTAATTTTATCATAACCAGAGAAATATAAGCGTAATTTGCGTGCAATCGTTTAGAGTAGTTATTTGGTAACGTATCAGTTCTGACACAGAAGCTTCGTAAGATCAAGGGTGATAGTCAATACAGGAAACATGATTAAGTATAAGTTAACCCACCATCACTTATTTTACTTTACCGCTAAACAGTCTATAGTACGCATACAGTGTGTCACGTCTCTTTGGAATGACCAGGATCATTCGCCAGTATGGGACAGAAGTCTGCTTTGATGAGCGGTAGTTTATCGTAGTACAGCATTTGTATTGATAGGTTTCCAATAGACAAAAGTTTTATTTTCACTTCTTTATTTTGTGTTAAACATTCCAAAAATGGAAGAGTGCCCGTGCAGGATTCCACTTCCTTTTTGACCGTAATACATGGGTCTATTTCATTTAAATAGTTGAAGAAGGCCTACAACTGATCTCCCTGATAATAACAAATATGTCATCAACATAGCGCCACCCCAATTTTGGCTTGAATCCTATATTATTAAGGGCTGTTTTCTTGAAATTCACCATATGCATGTTTGCAAGTACTGGACATATCGGTGAACCCATTGCCAACCCTTCTTTGTGTATATATAATTGCTCATTAAATACGAAGTGGTTCATGCATAGGCAGATCTATAAGACGTTGATAATTTGCTGGACGCTCAATTCTGTGTGATTCGACAAACTGGCATCAGATAGAGAGCGAAAAGAAGAGAAGAAGATAATTGGTAAATTCACGTGCGTACTGGTAAAGTACCACAAACTAAACTCAAATGCCGGTAAAATAATTATTGCGTGTTTAGTTCTTGTCCTACAAACATTTGCTGTTTAATTACAAATAAGAATGATTTTTCTGAACAGCTACTCACACAGGATATTATTCTTTACTCTTGTTGCATTGCGAAAATAGAACCAGCTTAATATCTATGTGAGAAGCCAAAGAGTTACACAATGCAATCACGCTTATTTCCGCACGTATGGCGTGATACTGACCTTTTGTATTGGAATGTTATTCACCATCTTGCCGCACAATAAAATTCCAGTTTAGATAGGATTTGGCACAAAAACAACGAGAACAATGGTTTTTGCTATCACAACATTTTTGCGTGCAGATTTGCACCCTGCTATTCAGCAAACCTGAGTTTCTCACACGTTCACATCCATCTCTGTTAATGCTCTTTAGTGCGTTCAGCACCAGAACGGTTTTAGCGCCGCCGGTGAAAAATTTCAATAAAAATTAGTGAAAACCTTTGGGAACTCACAAGTGATTGTTTAGTGTTAGAGGCTGAAACAGAAGCGTCCTGCATAATCACGCTACATCTCGCATCAATCCATTTTTTATCTGCAGTTGCACAAATAGCAATTTAGGCTCCAATACATTACTGTGACTGTAGGCTGAGATCACAAGATGTTTTGCTTTTCAAGGTCGTATATGAAAAACATCTACTTCACAAGAGCTTGATTACAACCAATGGACAATGGACAACCAAAGACGGGAGTTCTCGCCAGCGAGCAATAATGATATTATGATCAATATTTACGCCACAATGCACATTGATATCCTTTATGGTCAAAGGATTTATTGATGAGAAATAATCGCAATTTTGTACAGACGCGTATAAACCCTTCTACATATCTGCGATTTAACTTTCAAAAACAGACATGCTACATAATTTTGTTTTCGTTATTCATGAACACTAACCCCGGCCATACCTGTGTCCCAAACACTTATCCTTGTATGTAGCTTTTTATCCTACCGGTACAGAAGAAGAACAATGACTTTATTCGTGTTCACGAATTTTCAGCAATATAAAAACAACACTAACTCTCGCAATAGCTCATTCCAAAACTAAATCTGATTCCATAATAATAAACATATGACAGTGAAAATTATTTTGTCTTCTTCTTTTTGATACAAAGAGAGGTAGCGATTCCCGTATGAGCGTCATCACTGAAACGATAGATTCACCAAAACAGTGAGTCTCGGGGCTTACCACTCTGATTGCAAGTTCTTGCGGTAATGCATACCGTGCGTTGACCACTCGAATGGACAACGTGACTTTCTCCCGGAGCCGCAATGTCTTCAGGTTTTAAACTTGATGGCTATGACAGCGAGTACTTGTAGGGTCTGTTGTAATGTTGAACCGGAAAATCAAAGTGGAATCCGGCGGGTAAAAACGAGATTGAAGCGTCGAAGTCAATGTATCAGTTGATAAAGACGCAACTTGTTAAGACGATCCTCATAGGTGTGAAAATGGAAAAGTTTGACCTAATTCATTGCTCGCATATATGGTTTCTATAGATTAGCATACATCCTTGTTTGACCCCTCGGCGAATTTTAAAGGCTTTTTAAATGAAACCGATAAAATGGACTGAGCCCTTCGTGATAGATTAGAAAGTATCAAAGAGTTTGTGCACTCTTCAAGGGTATCCTATCAGATCAGGCAAAGTTATGCTAGTATGCCACTGTTATATAGGGTTCGTACAACGAACCACGATGTTCAGACACAGAATCACAAAGTGATTCTGTTCAAAGCAATCAAGGGCTTATGGATGATCGAATATTAATTTTTGCTAACATCCCATCCCTTACAAACACTACCGGTTTTCTGGCTGTTAGCCGTCGTCAGATGTAGAGAGCAGGAACAGTTTCAGTGGGCCTTGAAACAGTGGTACAGTGGTGAACAATGTTATGCTTGTATGCCACTGTTATATAGGGTTCATACAACGAACCACGATGTTCAGACACAGAGTCACAAAGTGATTCTTGGACAAAGCAATCAAGGATCTTATGGGTGATCGAATTAATTTGTTGCTCACATCCCCATCCCTTACACAACACTATCGGTTTCTGGCTGTTTGCCGTCGGCAGGTGGAGAAAGTATGATCAGGTTCAGTGAGCCTTGAAACAGTTGCAAAGTGTTAATCAAAGTTATGCTTCTATGCCGCTGTTATATAGGGCTCGTACAAAGAAACATGATGTTTAGACACAGAATCACAAAGTGATTCTTGGTCAAAGCACTCAAGGCGTTTATCGATGATTAAATTAATGTGTTGCTCACATCCCCATCCCTTACACGCCACTACCGGTTTCTGGCGGTTTGCCGCCGACAGGTGGAGACAGTAAGATCAGATTCAGTGAGCCTTGAAATAGTGGTAAATTGGTAATCAAAGTTTTGCTTGTATGCCACTGTTATACAGGTTTCGTTCAAAGAACCATGATGTTCAGACTCAGAATCATAAAGTGATTCTTGGTCAAAGCACTCAAGGCGCTTGTGGATGACCAAATTAATGTGTTGCTCACATCCCTATTACTTACACACCACTACCGGTTTCTGGCTGTTTGCCATCGTCCGGTTTAGACAGTAAGATCAGTTTCAGTGAGCCTTGAAACAGTGTTAAAGTGGTTAACAAAGTTATGCTTGTATGCCACTATTATATAAGGTTCGTACAACGGACCACGATGTTCAGACACAGAATCACAGAGTAATTATTCGTCGAAGCGCTCTAGGCGTTTTTGGATGACCAAATTATGTGTTGCTCACATTCCCATCCCTTACACAACACTAACGGTTTCTGGTTGTTTGCCGTCGTCAGGTGTAGACAGTAAGATCAGGTTCAACGAGCCTTGAAATAGTGGCAAAGTTGTAAATCAAGTTATGCTTGTATGCCACTGTTAAATAGGGTTCGTAAAACGAACCACGATGTTCAGACACAGAATCACAAAGTGAAACTTGGTCAAAGCACTCAAGGCGCTTCTGGATGACCAAATTAATGTGTTGCTCACATCCCCAACCCTTACACAGCACTACCGGTTTCTGGCTGTTTGCCGTCGTCAGGTGGAGACAGTAAGATCAGGTTCAGTGAGCCTTGAAACAGTGGCAAAGTGGTAAACAAAGTTATGCTTTGATGACCCTGTTATATAGGGTTCGTACAACGAACCACGATGTTCAGACACAGAGTCAAAGATTGATTCTCGGTTGAAGCACTCGAGGAGCTTACGGATGACCAAATTAATTTGTTGCTCACATCCCCATCCCTTACACACCACTACCGGTTTCTAGCTGTTTGCCGTCGTCAGGTGGAGACAGTAAGATCAGGTTCAGTGAGCCTTGAAACAGTGGCAAAGTGGTAAACAAATTTCTGCTTGTATGTTACTTTTATATAGGGTTCGTTCAAAGAAACATGTTGTACAGACACAGAATCACAAAGTAATTATTGGTCAAAGCACTCAAGGCGATTATGGATGACCAAATTAATGTGTTGCTCACATCCCCATCCCTTACACACCACTACCGGTTTCAGGCTGTTTGCCATCGTCAGGTGGAGACAGTAAGATCAGGTTCAGTGAGCCTTGAAACAGTGGTAAAGTGGTGAACAATGTTATGCTTGTATGCCACTGTTATATAGGGTTCGTACAACGAACCACGATGTTCAGACACAGAGTCACTAAGTGATTCTTGGTCAAAGCAATGAAGGAGCTTATGGGTGATCGAATTAATGTGTTGTTCACATCCCCATCCCTTACACAACACTACCGGTTTCTGGCTGTTAGCCGTCGTCAGGTGTAGAGAGCAGGAACAGTTTCAGTAGGCCTTGAAACAGTGGTAAAGTGGTGAACAATGTTATGCTTGTATGCCACTGTTTTATAGTGTTCGTACAACGAACCACGATGTTCAGACACAGAGTCACAAAGTGATTCTTGGTCAAAGCAATCAAGGAGCTTATGGGTGATCGAATTAATGTGTTGTTCACATCCCCATCCCTTACACAACACTATCGGTTTCTGGCTGTTTGCCGTCGGCAGGTGGAGAAAGTATGATCAGGTTCATTGAGCCTTGAAACAGTTACAAAGAGTTAATCAAAGTTATGCTTGTATGCCACTGTTATATAGGGTTCATACAACGAACCACGATGTTCAGACACAGAGTCACAAAGTGATTCTCGGTCAAAGCAATCAAGGAGCTTATGGGTGATCGAATTAATGTGTTGTTCACATCCCCATCCCTTACACAACACTACCGGTTTCTGGCTGTTAGCCGTCGTCAGGTGTAGAGAGCAGGAACAGTTTCAGGGGGCCTCGAAATAGTGGTAAAGTGGTGAACAATGTTATGCTTGTATGCCACTGTTATATAGGGTTCATACAACGAACCACGATGTTCAGACACAGAGTCACAAAGTGATTCTTGGTCAAAGCAATCAAGGAGCTTATGGGTGATCGAATTAATTTGTTGCTCACATCCCCATCCCTTACACACCACTACCAGTTTCAGGCTGTTTGCCGTCGGCAGGTGGAGAAAGTATGATCAGGTTCATTGAGCCTTGAAACAGTTACAAAGAGTTAATCAAAGTTATGCTTGTATGCCACTGTTATATAGGGTTCATACAACGAACCACGATGTTCAGACACAGAGTCACAAAGTGATTCTTGGTCAAAGCAATCAAGGAGCTTATGGGTGATCGAATTAATTTGTTGGTCACATCCCCATCCCTTACACAACACTATCGGTTTCTGGCTGTTTGCCGTCGTCAGGTTTAGACAGTAAGATCAGTTTCAACGAGCCTTGAAACACTGGCAAAGTTGTAAAGAAAGTTATGCTCGTATGCCACTGTTATATAGTGTTCATACAACGAACCACGATGTTCAGTCACACCACTTCCGGTTTCTGGCTGTTTGCGGTCGTCAGGTGCAGACAGTAAGGTCAAGTTCAGTGAGCCTTGAAACAGTGGTAAATTTGTAAAAAAGTTATGCTTGGATGACCCTGTTATACAGGGTACGTACAAAGAACCATAATTTTCAGACACAGAATCACAAAGTGATTCTTGGTCAAAGCACTCAAGGCGATTATGGATGACCAAATTAATGTGTTGCTCACATCCCCATCCCTTACACACCACTACCGGTTTCTGGCTGTTTGGCGTCGTCAGGTGAAGACAGTAAGATCAGGTTCAGTTCAATTCAATCCAATTCAATTCAATTTTAATGGTCTAAAAAGCATATAGCTTCACAAAAACCACAGAAAAATATGGAAGTTTACAAGTAACATATCTCAGTTAAAAATGGGATTTGTTTACTTACTGAACAGTTCGGGAATCAGGTAAATATCCAAATGAGAGAAACTGTTTTCACTCAGTAGAGTGGCACATTTATGTCCATGGGGTCGAGATGATTTGATGTGTGAGTTCAAAGTTATTATGTTGTGGAATACATAGTCTCAATGTTCGGATGAGTCGACAGGAATTTGTCTATGCTGGATTTGAATATGTCCAAGTTGGGTGCATGTGCAACATTCGAGGGTAGGGAGTTCCAAGTGAAACACACGTACAGAATAAAAATATCTTCGACAGTTCAGTCGCGAGTCGGGAATTTGTACTGTGTACTCATGACTCCGGCTGGTTCTTGGTGGTTGTCGTGTGAATAGTGTATTAAGGAGGTGGCTGGGGGTATGCAATATGTTAAACATTAGGATCAGATCACCTCTAAGACGTCGGTAAGGAGAGTCGAAGAGGTTGAGGTTTGCAATACGATCTTCGTATTGTTTTTGCTTTAAGCCGCACACGAGCTTCGTGGTCCGATGATAGATTCGCTGCAAAAGATTGATGTCTTTCTTTAACCAGGGTGACCAAGCCTGAACCGCATACTCCATGGTGGGCCTCAAGTAGGTATTAATTATTCGATGAACAGTCGGCTTCGTGAAACTCCCAAACACGCGTTTCAGCAGAATCAGTACTTTTGACGTCTTTTCGTAGACACCCTTAAAGTTGTGTGACGGTTTCAACGTGCTGCTCACCCACAAACCCAAGTTCTTCTCCTTGTCAGTTATTTCAAGAGTATGAGAACCAAAGGTGTAAGAGAACTCGAAGGGTTTTCCAACTGTCAATACCTTGCATTTTCTCACATTGAAAGGAAGTTCATTTCGAACCGACCATTCCTGTAAGACATTGAGGTCCAGATGAAGCTGTCTGCAATACTCAGTTGTGTCCACAACTTGATATCATCCGCAAATAGCAAGATTTTGCACCGAACAAGTTTTGGTAAATCGTTTACAT
>JACCGJ010017567.1:0-46384 GCA_013407085.1 Atriophallophorus winterbourni
CCGCAGTTCATTCAAATCATTTTGCAAGTGGGAAGCGTCAGCGGCAGTCGTGACAGAAGCCCACACCTTCAGATCATCTGCAAATAAGAGACAACCACTGTTCAGAATACCGGAAAGGTCACTCACATAGAGTTTGAACAAGGTTCGCCCCAGAACGGATCCTTGTGGTACACCAGAAGTTGGGATAAAGGATGCAGATCTGGCCCCATTGACTTCAACGAAGCTTCGCCTTCCGATAAGAAAGTCCTCAATCCAATCAAGCAGAGAAGCCTCGATACCAGACATTCTTAGTTTCCAAATAAACCTCTGATGTGGAACACGGTCGAATGCTTTACTGAAGTCGATGAAGACTGCATCAACTGGCACACCAGCGTCAAGGCTTCTGCACCAATGTTCTCGGGCGGTCAGTAGATTGGAGATACATGAGCGGCCTTCCGTGAAGCCGTGTTGGACATTCGAGCATTGTTGGGTCTCGCACAAATACTGTTCTATCTTATCCTTTACAATCCGTTCCAGCAATTTGCCTACGACAGACGTAAGAGTAACAGGACGGTAATTTACAGGGTCTGATAAGCTCCCACCTTTGAACATCGGCTTTACTATACCCATTTTCCAATCCTCTGGTAGACGTCCCGAATTGATTGAAATTTGGAATAAAGCGGCTAAAGGTGAACTGATGATCCTTGATAAAGGTTTTAATATGGCAGGGTGAATACCATCAGGACCTGGAGATGTCTGTACCTTTAGATGTTCGATGAGGATTCACACCATGTCAGCCGTGATCTCAAAATTGGCCATTACTTCCGTCGGCGATATTTGTTCGCAGGATATGGTAGGCTCTATTGCGTAAACTGATTGGTATTGCGATGCAAACACCTCAGCTTTCCCAGTGTCAGTCTCTATAACCTCCCGTTCCAAATTTTTGAGAGAAAGTACGGGGTTCGATGATTTGACCCGTCGCCGAATGTACGCAAATAATCGTTTAGGATTATATTTTGAGGAATTTGCTAATTGAAGCTCGAATCGACTTCTTTTATCCTTCTTCAATTTTGAGCAAAGATTCCGTACAGCCCGATATTCTTCGTAATGGGCGTCCGATCGGCTGGTTCTGAATTTAATCCAAAGACGCTTTCTTTGCCGCAGGCAGGTACGAAGTTCTCTATCAAACCAAGGAGGGCCATGGGAGCCGGGACGATCTCTGGTTAATGGAGCAACATCCTCTAAGCGACGGATATTATTCAGGAACCATTTCCAACAGTCATCAATAGTGGAATCAACGGGTAACGTCCAGTCAACTGAGGCTGCTTGTTCAACCAACAATTTCAAGTCCATGTTCCAGAAGTATCTCCGTGGAAGCCGCGACGGCTGGGCCGGTTTACCCCGAGTCCATTTGAACCGAATAGCACAATGGTCGCTTGTATCGATGGGCTGTTCCAAGGATAAGTCCACCTCATCTGACTCTCTGGATGACAAGACCAGATCAAGAGTAGACGGAGTCTGGCCATGTCCATAGCGAGTAGGAACGAGAACGTGCTGCACGAGGTTCAAATCCAGTCTATGACTGTGTTCCACTTTACCTCGACAAGGCTGATGATTTCATACACCACACATTGTTCACGCATATTACTGCATTTTTTCTGAATAGCTGACCTCTCACCGTGCTGGTGAAGAGAAATCCTACCTTACTTTCCAGATATTCGGAAACAAGAACGTGTGAAAAGTACGGACTGTATACGCGATATCGATGTGCCGGGTGCTCAACCGCATACCGTCAAAGGAAATCTGAGCGCGTGATTGGCTTTTAGCCACCTTCAGCCCTGTGCAACTTGAACTTGAACTTGAACTTTGAAGCTTTCCACAGACGGAAATTCTGGACGCTCAATTGGCTTATCCCTTGGCGGCGCGATCGTCGAAGATATCCAAATCACAATAGGAAAAAAACGCTTTGGCAGTTGTGGTTGCTTCTCTGCAGCTTTCCACCCAAAGAAATTCTGGACGCTCGATTGGCTCGTTAGCCACATACTGTCCTGTGCAAACTGAACTGAACTTGCATTTCAATTTTCAAGGTCGCGTGAGAATATAATAATTATATGTTTAGTTCAGTTAGCACAGGACGATATGTGGCAGAGTCGCCAATCGAGCGTCCAGAATACTTCCGGTGGTAAGCCAAAAAAGCGTCCACCACTTCGAATAGTAGGTTCAATATTCTTCTGGTATGACTTTGGCTGGAATGCAACAGAAAAACTCCCTCACCCAACAGGTGAGGAGAGACATTAGTGCGTTCCAACGACAAATTGAAGAACAACTATAAAATTAGGGATAAAAATTGGGAAACACAGAGCGCCAGATCGAGTCTAGTCTATCTTTGAAGCACGTTACTGAAGTAGAACAAACTACCTCTTCGGGCAGACAGTTCCAATGATTCACTACCCTTTCGCTAAAGAAGTGCTTACGTGCATTAGACCTGACATGTTGTTTTGCCAGTTTCAGTGAATGGCCTCGAGTACCTACCACTGGCGCAAGAGCATACATATCAGCCGGATCAATAGAACTAAAGCCTCTAACGATTTTAAAGGTCTCGATCAGATCCCCACGTAGTCGCCTTCTTTTTAGCGAGAAGAGATCTAGACTCAACAGTCGTTGTTCATATGACTTCCCAGATTGCCCTTTAATCATACGAGTAGCTAGGCGCTGAACACCTTCAAGCGTGGCAATGTCCTTTTCCAAGTAAGGAGACCAAGCTTGAACGCAATACTCGAGATGAGGTCTCACTATCGCTTTATACAATGGGATGAAAACCTCCGGGGACCTGCAGGATAAAACTGATCGGAGGCGAAAGAGCTGGTTCCTAGCGCGTTGTGCAGCAGCTGCACATTGATCAGCCCATTTAAAGTCCGCTGAAACCGCAATACCTAAGTCCCGGACTTTTGATACCCCAGTTATCTCCAGTATGTTATCAGGTCCAGCAACCTGCAGCTTCGTTGCAGCTTTGGACAGAAGATAGCTTTTGGAGAAGTTGACTGGTAGATCCCACGTGGCAGACCACTTGATGACCTTTTCTATATCCTCAAAAAGATCCTGTTCGTTCAGCGATCCGATAAACTTGACATCGTCTGCAAAAATATAGCAGGGACACTTAAGCGAGGATGCCAAATCATCGATGAAGATAAGAAAGAGTAGTGGGCCTAGTACTGAACCCTGCGGGACTCCACTAACAACTCCTGCTTTCGCGGAATACATATTGCCTATGCGAACGCGAAAATACCGATTGCTCAAGAAGTTTGTGATCCAGTTCTTTAGAGGGCCATCGATACCTATTAGTCCAATCTTCATTGCAAGCAACCTGTGGTTTACCGAGTCAAAGGCTTTACAGAAGTCCAAGTAGAGAACTTCGACCTGGTGGCCTTTATCTAGCCTCCTAGTGACCTCATTAAGAAAACATAATAGGTTCGTTAGGCAAGACTTCCCTTTTAGAAAACCATGCTGAGCAGAGTTTAGCAAAGAACCAGAGACAAGGTGGCGACAGATCCTGTCCCTAATAAGTCTCTCTAGGGTTTTGCAAAGGATACTAGTCAGACTTACAGGTCTGTAGTTGCAAACTGAAGATCGACTGCCACCTTTATGTATAGGAATCACATCAGCCTGCTTCCAAGCACTCGGAATATACCCATACCTTAAGGATGCGTTAAAAAGGCGACCCACCGGTTGTGCTAATACAGGCGCCAGATTCTTAATAACTTGAGGGTGAATACCATCCTGGCCCGCAGATTTATGTGGATTTGTAGCTTCAAGCGCAAGCCTAACCTCATTATCAGTGAAAATTATTTCATCGAGGGTAGGAACGCTATCTGACCTTATGTCCACTGGCATATTCGGGAGATCAGTTTGGCGATCAGGCCTCTGAACAGCTCGAAAATGTTCGAGAAAAGCCGAAGCCTTTTCAGAATCTGAATCTAGTTGAGATCCATTGTCCAGTTGAAGGTTGCCTATGCAATCGCGAGTTTTGCCTTTGGATTGTGCATAGCTATAGAAACGCTTTGGGCACTGTCTTATATTACATGCGAGTCGTGCCTCAAATTCACGTTTTGCCTTACGTTGGCTTCCACAGCCTTATTTCTAAGTAGTTTTTACCTTGTCCAGGCCCATTGTGTCTGAGAAGCTTTGTAAGTTTTCCAGGCACGGTCCCGGATTTTAATACCACGGCGCATCGATGGTGTCCACCACTGTGGCTTGTTGCGTCTTTTGACGTGCACCAACGGAGCAAATCTGTCTTGCAGTGTGGACAGACAATGGTGAATAAGCTGCCAGTTTGCTGCCATATCATCACCAGAAGATTGTGACAAGATCTGATCTGCTTCTTCTGAGACAACACTCCAGTCTACCCTATTGAAGTTGCGCTTTAGTTTCGGAGGCGGTTTGTCATACCTGAGAAGTAGCTGGAAGCTAATCATGATGTGATCACTTTTCCCTAGTGGGGAAAGATATTGCACCTGTCGAACCATTTGCTCATTCGAAGATATAACAAGATCCAGGACCGAAGGTTCACAGCCATGTCGGAACCTTGTAGGCTCAGTTACATGTTGGCTCATAGCATGTCTGTGGGTCCATTCTATGAAGTCCTCAGACATCTTATCAGCTTGGCAGCTCTGGTTAGGCCAAGATATGTGTGGTAGATTAAAATCACCCACCATAAGAACCTGAGACCCAAGCGCACGTAGTGAACTCAAATTCTCAAGCAAGTTATACATATCCTGTACTCCTGAATGGGGACTCAAATAAACGCACGCTATTACCGTAGATTGCTTATAAGAGTGAATGAGACAGGAGCTAAGTTGCACATTGTGCGTGCCAAGCCTAACGTTTAACTCTGAGGTACGGAGGCCTAACCTGAGAAGAATAGCAACACCGCCACCTTGTAATGCACCCGGTCTATCACACCTGATCACGGAATAGCTGTTACCAACTATATCAGGAATGTCATCAGATGCAGAGAGCCAGGTTTCTGTCAGTGCAATTACATGCGCTCTTAACTCATGTGCAAGGATGGAGATTTCAGACCATTTGTTTCGGATGCTACATGCATTCCCGAGTAGCACTGTGGCGGCAGTGTCACGTAATCTATTCCCAATTAGTCTTGTGTGATTCTCGGGCGGAGTACCCAAGAAGTCAGCACGTTTTTTGGCGTGCTGCTTGCGATAGCCGAGTCACCTGGTGCGGCCTCAACACCAGCTGTACACTGCAGGTTGCTAACCACGAGCTGTGGAATTACAGGGATAATAATACGACCACAGACCTCATCCTCGGACGCGTCCAAGAATTCTTCGTCTGATGAAGCCGCATCCTTTTCGGATGAACGGCGCCCTCGATTTGACGTTACTTCGGAACGAGAATCTATTAGCTTTGTAAAGCCCCGCTTGTCGTTATTAGAGGTCTTGACAATCTGATCCCTCCTATTTGAAGCGGAAGAGTATTGTCTTATCCATGAGGGAGCAGAGTCGCCAATCGAGCGTCCAGAATACTTCCGGTGGTAAGCCAAAAAGTGTCCACCTAGTTATTTCAACTGCTAAAAATGGTATAGAAAATTTCGTCCCATTTCCCTATTGCAGGCAGCAGCGCTACTCCCGTGGCAAAATATTGACCATGTGGATGGGATGTGGGGGTAAACGTTATCTCCACTACCAATTTTGGCTAGGCTGAAAAGCGGTTTAGCATTGAAATAAAAAGTCTATCTAACTACTTTTAATGTAGACAATGCGTCAGTGTATGTATGATGTATGAAAGCACAAGCCTGATCCAGGCAAAGTGCCGCACAGTCAGAGACTGCACGTGGGCTAAGATACTGTCAGGTTGCCCAGGCCTAGACAGATATGAGGGGGTAAATGAAAATAGAAATGGTAGTGAGACTCCAGCGTGTACTCGCATGCAGCTCACTACCGTTGGCCAATCAATTTAGCACGATGTTAGCCGAACAGCACAGAAATGCTGCACGATTGCACATCCGTGCACAAATGCGTCAGTGAGCTAGTGGTGTATTGGTCATGTGCTTCGTCTAAGAGTCCTGAGGTCGCAGGTTCGAGTCTCGGTGGCGGAATAATTTTCTAAAAATTATTCGTCATCGGATTGAAGACACATCATTTTTTCCAAATAGGATTTTTTAACTTTTATCTCTCTTATCTTAATTTTGATTTCTTCCAAAGCAATCTCCCTCTCCAATTTTATCCGCTCTCTTGATTTTCTTTTCATTTCCATTTCGTTGAGTTTTGCATCTGCTGGTTCAGCGAAACGGTACACGAATGGTTGCAGAGATTGAGAAAAGGAACTGTGGGGAGAGTCATTAGTGAGAGTGTCATTAGGAAACGTATCAAAAAATGGATCCAGCTCATCAGAGCTGGAACTTTCCTTGAGCACTGCACCCGCTATTACTTGTAGTTTGTTAGTAGGCATTTATTTTATTTATTCATTTATTTTTATTAACAATTATCAGCCAGTGGTTTGTTTGAACTTCTGTCGCTTTGGACAAAATTGAAATTGAGATAAGGGAAATAGAAGTTAGACAGCGCTATTTGGACGAAATGATGGGTCTTAAATCCGATAACGAATTATTTACAGAAAATAATTTCGCCACCGGGACAAGTGGGAATACGTGAAATGCGTACAAATCAACCTGAAAGTCCGCAAGTGCGCATATAACGAGTCGGGTTCCCCAGGGCTCAGTCTTGAGGCCGTTGCTGTTCCTCATCTTCATTGATGATCTAGCCAACCAACTGCGCTCACCCTGTTATATGTTTGCTGACGACGTTAAAATTGTCGGTAGGTCGGATAACTCCAATCTGATAAGTGACGTAGAAGCTGTAACAGCATGGGTGGTTAAGTTGGACCTTCCCCTTGACCTAGATAAGAGTCACTTGCTCTCTACACTGGCAGGCAACATGATTCTCTCGCCCCCAGCCCACACGGAGTTCCGTATGGTAAAATCTACTAAGAACCTATGACTCGTAGTCTTCGCAAACTTTAAGTGGGCTGACCAATGTGCTGCTGTGATTCAAAGGGCCAGGAGAGAACTCTTCTGACTACGTTCCGCCCTCACATGCAGTAAAGCTGAGGTGCTGCTGTCCCTCTACAAGGCAATAGTAAAGCCACATTTAGAATACTTTATCCAGGCTTGAAAGCCGTATTACCGGAAGGATATAGTGCAGCTGGAAAGGGTACAGAAGCTGGCCACTCGCATGATCGAGCGGTTAGCATACACCAATTATGAATATCGTTTATTAGCATTAGGACTTTTCTCGCTTAGCAGGAGGCAACTTAGGGGGGTCTTATAGAGACCTTGCACGGACGTACAATCGTGCAGTACTTTGTGCTGTGCGGCTAACACCGTGCTAAATTGATTGGACAGAGGTAGTGAGCTGCATGCTGAAACAGGCTGCAGTCTGACTACCATTTCCTGTTCTTTTATCTTCTTCATATCTGTCTAGGCCATGAGCAACATGAGGAGACTTTACCAATTGATTCGTGTCTGTGGCCCTAAGCCGCAAGGTCTGAGTGGAACCATCCTCGAGGATGACTGCTCGCGCACAACGAGCCTTCACAGACGTTTAGAAAGATGGAGAGAATATTTCTCTCAGCAGTTTAATCAGCACCGTCCCTCAGACACCGCCGACATCCCTCAATCCACTTTGCAGTGGTCCGTGTCGCTAGCCCCGCCCAGTGTCGAAGAAATACGAAGAGAAATCCAACTACTAAAGCGACACAAGGCACCGGGCCCGACGAGCTCCACCCGGTATTCTTCAAGGAAGGAGGCGAGGCAGTCGTGGCAGAACTGCGCGAGCTGTTCTCAAAGGTTTGGGTGGATGAGAGGGTACCTGCCTCCTGGGGTGAATCGCTAGTAATACCAGTCCATAAAAAAGGAGCGCGGAACGAATGCTGCAACTATCGCGGAATTTCGCTTATCCCAGGGGTAGCTAAGATATTGGTCGCCATCCTCCTTCGCAGACTTACCCCGATTCGTGAGGGCACTTCTCGCGAAGACCAAGCTGGCTTCCGACCAGGGCGCGGATGTGTAGACCAGATCTTCGTTTCGCGACAGTTGCTAGAACATCGTCACCTGTATCAGCGACCTACCATTGTGATGTTTCTGGATATCAGAGCTGCCTTTGACTCGGTTGACAGATCCGCCCTATGGAACTGCTTACTTCGCAATGGAATCCCATCGAAGTACGTCGCTATCCTAAAGGACCTATACGCACACTCGATAGGGAGGGTAAGGGCGTACGATAGCCTTTCAATGCCATTCAGCACCACAACGGGTGTAAGACAAGGCTGTCCAATCTCCCCGTTCTTGTTCAATTTCGCCATCGAGGACGTCCTCCGGAGTGCTCTCAGTAGTTTCTCCACGGGTGGCGTTGAGCTCCTTCCAGGTGAGCGGATTATGGACCTGGACTATGCTGATGATATTGCCTTATTGGGCGAAGACCCAACATTTATCCAACAAGCTTTGGATATGATGGCAATGGAGGCATCTAAGTACGGGCTGTTCTTCTCTCCAAGCAAGAGTAAAGTGCTCCTTCAGGACTGGTCTGGTGAACTGCCAAATTTTGCCATAAATGATCTGATTCTCGATCATGTTGAACAGTTCAAATACCTAGGAAGTCTGGTGGTTGCTGGGGGTCGGATAGAGAAGGAAATCACGTCCAGAATTGCTAAGGCCAGACTGGCATTCGCTAAACTTAAGTGCCTCTGGAAGAGACGTGATTTAAGCTTGGGAATTAAAGGACGGATATATTCCACCTCGGTAAGGACAGTATTGCTATACGGGAGTGAATGTTGGACAGTTCGCTCAGAAGATGTTAGGAGGCTTGAGGTTTTCGACCAACGTTGTTTGCGTAGGATTGCTCACGTACGGTGGCAACACCACGTTTGCAATTCTGAGGTCAGGCGCCGCGTCTTAGGAAGCAACGGCACTAGCCTTCAGACAGCCATTAACCGACGTCGCCTCCGCTGGTTGGGGCACGTCCTGCGCATGAAACCCGAACGGTTACCACGCCGAGCGCTTTATGCGTCAGCTGGTACAGACTGGAAAAAAGTGGCTGGCGGTCAGCCACTAACATGGAAGAGTGGCTTGAAAAGGCTCACTTCTGGTCTAGCTAGGGTTGGACGAGCGCGCTTGCCTGGATGGGGTGCAAGAGAAGGGGAGAGTGTATGGCTCGACACATTGGCAACGATGGCAATGAACCGACATCAATGGAAAGAGTGCATCATCTCTATTACTCCCTGACATTCTCTGCTGTTCAAAAACTTTATCAAAAAATGATGTGTGTAAATGGACAAAAAAATACCCACTGTTCCCCTCTCACTGTTTCTACCCGAATTGTACCCCCCTTCTCGTTTTGTACATCTCATTGTTTATGTTGAACGGCACCATATCTGTATCAGATAAATATATATATATATATATATCATATTATATAATATATATATATATCTTTATATATATATATATATATTCTATATATATATATCTTCTTCATATCTGTCTAGGCCTGGGCAACCTGACAGTATCCTAGCCCACGTGCAGTCTCTGAATGTGTGGCACTTTGCCTGGATCAGGTTTGTGCTTACATACTATACATCATACTATAGAGACCTTTAAGGTTGTCAAAGATTAAGTTGTCTTGAATTCGATTACTTCTTTCGGTTCTCTCATTTGGTGGGTACACGAGGGCACAGTCTTAAGCTAAGTAAACAGCACACAAGGCTGGAATCCAGAACGCACTTCTTTAACATCCGTATAGTGAACGCGTGAAACTCACTTCCCACAGAACTATTCTCGGCAACTTTAGTAATTGCGTTCAAACACGGTGGCAGGTGCTCTTTCCGGAACATTACCCTTAAGAATAAATCCAAATATATTTATTGTCAAAAACCACAAAAATATTTAAAAAATCTTTTTGAAACACAAAAAAGCGTTTGTTTTCCATTTTTTTGTTTTTGTTGAAACAAACTGTTGTCTATCGTTTTTTCATTCGATTGGACACGCAACATGCATTAACTGTCTCACCTTTCGGTGATGAGACCTCTCCCATCTTCGATTCTCAGTGACACACGCCTGTGTTCCTTGCGAATCAA
This sequence comes from Atriophallophorus winterbourni, assembly GCA_013407085.1. Lineage (NCBI taxonomy): Eukaryota > Metazoa > Platyhelminthes > Trematoda > Plagiorchiida > Microphallidae > Atriophallophorus > Atriophallophorus winterbourni. The sequence continues at coordinate 10,126 of JACCGJ010017567.1, forward strand.
TCCTGGTAGTGTCGGGTGTTTTCAAGCACACCTCCAAAAGAATCTGGGCAGTCGTTTCGACTTGGTCCACTATCGCCCTGTGATACTGATACTGATACTGCGCATTTAACACCGAGCTATGTTGAAATGCCACCTGTTCTTTGCTACATACGAAACACGCTGGACTCTTACTACCATTTTCCTTTCTTATCTATCTAGGCCTAAGCGACGTAGCAGTGTCTTAACCTACATTTAGTCCATGAATGTGTAGCACTTTTCTTAGATCAAGCTTCACAAATTGCCTAGAACAAGCTTATTAAGCATGTCGCTTTTTTCCCACAATACACTATTGACCATTAAGCTAGTAATTCCATACACCATTGACATCATTCATAAATCAGTCTGCTGCAAAATGTTTTGCTTCGCTTCAAAAATGTTGCCCACAATCAGATGCACTCTGGCTCGTAGAGTAACTGCACAAGATGATGTAGTGTGTTTGTTATCACTACGAATCTCTTCATTGCGAACCATTAAATGACCCTGTAGGTTTTCGATAATAAGTAGTTCTGCGTCATTGTTTAAGTTAGTTGGCACCATCAGATACTTAACGCAACTATCCCTAATGGAATCTGTAATATCGGTGTAGATATCGAAAGTCAAGTTATAAAGCATTGACTTTGCTAGTTAGATAACTTATCGCAAATGAAAAATCATTCTTTTCCTAACCGGGTTTTCTTGGTCAATCCTGATTCAGAATGACATCGTTGTATGTATGGTCAGACTTTTATTTGGCTTAAGCTTTGAGTTACTTTACTTTATGTTTTTTCGTTCGGCGTACGTTTTCAAACCACTGCCGTCTTCGTCGTGTGATTAAAACGGAGAATGGAGTTATTCCGTTAAATCCTATCCAAACGCAGCGTTTGTCACCCGGTCAATATATTGGACCCCCAGGATTATCTCAAGACAGCCATAACCGAACACTTTCAAAGGTCGTACATCCTTATCTCAGCGGCCACTTCTCACATCAGTAAAGTATTACAAGACGGATCGCTGCTTAGTAAACACGTTTTTAGTTTTGAGACTGATGCTGGGCATGCGCCAAAGGGTACATTTTAACTATTAAAACACATTGCGCACACGATCAACCATTAACTTCACTTCATCTTTCGCTTGGTCATTGGGTAACATAATGGAACCGAAGTATTTGAAAACTAATATATTCAATCGGATATCTCTCAACGTTTAATTGCTGGAAGTGTGGTGTAATGAAGGTTTAACAATGAAACTACCTGCGTTGTGGTGACTCGTCTACACGTTTTGGGTTCAGATTCGTGTTCTGTGGCGGTCTCATTGTAGGCATCTTGGAATGTTTGATTAATCGTGTGTGTTGTCAAGTGGAATGGAGAAAGAAGCTAGTCATGTTCTCTGGCAGGGATGCGCAATCATGCAGTACTTCTGTGCTGTGGGTCTAACACCGTGCTAGATTGATTGACCACGGGTAGTGAGCTGCATGCTGTAACACACTTGAGTCTCACTACCATTTCTATTTTCTTTCTCATATCTGTCTAGTCATGGGTTACCTGTCAGTATGTTAGCCCACCTGCAGTTTCTGACTGTATGACACTGCCTAGATCAGGCTTGTGCCTTCATGCATACATCATACTGGCAGGAACGACCGCATGACATCTGTCTTTGTGTTTTCGCTCCACTTGTTCCAAATACTTGATTAAACGTGTTTTGTATTCCAGGTGTGAGCAGTTCATCTCAGTGTGTCTGTGCTTAATCGTCTACGGTTTGAGTGCATTTGGATCTTGTTGATTCGTTTGCTTGGTAGTTAAGCACTCTGTACTTTCTACTGGTGTAATTTTATCCCTGTTGATAATGATGGCCAGTTTTCTGTTAGATGGTGGTGAAAATACTTTTAGTTTCATTCTCGGTAGCGACTGTTATGACCTGCTGTTCCATTCGTCGAAACTTTTTGTCTGTAGCATTATGCAATCGTTTTGATCCAATAGACTGAAAAATATAAATTCACATTCAATGAAACTATAAAAAGCCTGTTGAATATACGTGTTTGCACATTTTTGCATGATAGTCCACATATCCTACTCCTTACTTGGTATTTCGCTTGGCTTCAGACAAGTGCTTCTGGGTAATTATGATGATGACCGAATTTTTCTGATCACATAAACAGAATCGCCTCCACATGCATGAGCTTCTGTAACGTTCTTGTATTTTACGGTCGATATCCTGTTAAAGCGATTGCACGGATGTACAGTCGCGCAGCACTTCCGTGCTACGCTGCTAACGCGGTACTAAATTAAGTTGCCACCGGTAGTGAGCTGTATGCGAGTACATGGTGGAGTCTCACTGCTATTGCTATTTTCCTTCCCCTTAACTGTCTAGGCTTGGGCAACCTGACAGTATCTTAGCCGACGTGCAGTCTCTGACTGTGCGACACTTTGCCTGGATCAGGCTTGTGATTTCACACATACAGCCACGATTAAAATTTATGCTACGTCAATTTCTCCTGTTTTTCAGCACGATGCCAAAAGTTAAAAAAGGTACTTTTTCCCTTCCAATAATGTGCGCTGTACAGGTGACTATTCAAAGCTTTCCAAAGATGAACTTATGTTGCTTACTATCAGCGAGGTTGCCAACAACTTACTCAAGGCTATAAAAGAAGGGCGTGAGGTGAATTTAAACAAGTACGTTCGTGAACTTCAGTCTTTTAATTTTAGATTGAAATCTTCTGTTGCCAAAAAGTATGGACTATCATCACAGCCCCGGTTGGTGGACTTAATTGCTGCTGTTCCGACGGAAGAAAAACACGTTGGTGAAGGTCGTTTCTTATATTTCATCACTCATAGCTTGTTGTTCCCTACTTGAAAGCCAAACCTGTACGATCGGCAAGTGGAGTAAGTTTACCCACGCATAGTTTGAATTGCCCGCGTTAGATCGTAGTCATTGCAGTCATGTGCAAACCTCATCGATGTCCTCACATCGCAATGACCGGCAATGTCTGTGTGTAGGTGCAATGATTACAACTTTATCGATTCTGTGTTAGGTATTGTCCAGGTGGTCCTGATTCCGACTTTGAGTACTCTACACAATCATACACGGGTTATGAAGTTAGTTTCGTATTGTGTAAATACATTTTCACATTTAGCCTACATCGATGCGAGCGATCCGAGCGCGCTACAACCCGTACGTGCAAACGCGGCATAGGATTGAGCAGGTTAGCAAGTTACCAATCACCTAATGTTTTCAGTTGCAACAATTAGGACATGCATGTGATAAAGTTGAGTTCATTGTTATGGGAGGTACATTTATGTGTTTGCCGGAATCGTATCGCGATTACTTTATTCGTAATTTGCACGACGCGTTGTCAGGACACTGCAGTGATTCCGTCGAAGAAGCTGTAAGGTAAGTCCCCGCACTGTCTTTTATCACGTTTCAGATATTCTGAAAGAAGTCGCACCAAGTGCGTCGGGATTACAATTGAAACTCGGCCAGATTATTGTCTGAAAAAGCATCTCGGCGAAATGCTGAATTATGGTTGTACTCGTTTGGAAATCGGCGTTCAAAGTGTTTACGAAGATGTCGCTCGAGATACCAATCGGTATACCTGTCTATGTTTTTAATCAGTTTCCGTTAGCGGTCATACTGTGCACGCGGTTTGTGAATCGTTTCAACTCTCAAAGGACGCTGGATTTAAAGTTGTGGCACATATGATGCCTGATCTTCCCAACGTGGGTTGGGAGCGAGATTTGGCACAATTCGCAGAATATTTTGAAAATCCCGCCTTTCGTTCTGATGGCTTGAAAATCTATCCCACCTTAGTCATCCGTGGCACTGGCTTATACGAGCTTTGGCGAACTGGGCGGTATCGGAGTTATCCGTCTACGATGCTAATCGATTTAATCGCTCGCATCCTTTCGCTAGTTCCTCCCTGGACGCGCGTGTATCGTATACAACGGTGAGTGCTTGAGCAAGCAGTGTGGTCCGGTGCTCTTGTCGAAGATATGTATGATGCGTGCATTGTGCCTCACACTTATAGACTGCACGTGGGCTAAGATACCTTCGGGTTGCCCAAGATTGGATAACTGAACCCTTGCTTAGTTGTTAGCAACGGTTAACTCGCTATTGTTGTCCTAGGAATTCACTCATACCTTGGAAACTTGCCAGTAACTCAACCCCTGTAAACTCCATTGAACCGCCTGTCCTTTTGCCCGACATCCGGCTTGGTCTTGCACGTCCATATTTTGTGTGGCTGAGCGCCTCTCATTGCCCTGGTTTAATATCTTGTTTTCGATAATCCGCTTGTTTTACTCCTACTTGACAATGTTCCTAGCTCTATACCTGTGTTACATGTTGGTAATGGCCTATGCTTGCGATCCCGTGTTTGCTTGCATGCATATCATATTGCCGGAAAATCGTCAACATTGTGGTAAACTTTTATGTTTCGTATAATAGTGACATACCAATGCCGCTCGTCACTAGCGGAGTCGAGCATGGCAACCTTCGGGAACTGGTTTTGGCACGCATGTCCGATTTGGGTTCCACCTGTCGCGACGTACGTACTCGAGAAGTCGGCATCCAAGAAATTCACTCAAAGGTCAAACCCTATCAGGTTTGTTTTGTCTTGACTTCATTGATGTTCAATTGTGTAGATTGTCGGTCCTGCTAAACTACTTACTTGTTTCCCGCTACAGGGATGTGTAATCTTGAATAATTTCTGTACTGTGTATCTAACACAGTGCTAAATTGATTTTCCACCGGTAGTGAGCTGCATGCGAATACACGCTGGAGTCTCACTGCCATCTCTATTTTCTTTCTCACATCTGTTTAGGCCTGGACAACCTAACAGTATATTAGCACACGTGCAGTCGTTGACTGTGCGGCACTTTGCCTAGATCAGCCTTGTGATTCCATACATACATATAAATTTGTTCACCACTATTAGGTTCCCATCATAAATTCGTGCAACATTTTCAAGTTACACGTGTATGAAAAGTTCGTCACAGCTAGGAAAATTCCAGTTCTGATCATGATGATAATGAAGATTTGCGTAAAAGGTTCGCTGTGTTCTGTATACAGCTGGACATTTTAGGCCTCCTCCAATGGATTTCAATAATGGACGTATATCTGAATCACAGGATGATCTCATGCTTCACATTGTTCCATGTGCCGATCCGGTAGTAGCAATCCCTCTCACACTGGGCACTACTCCGTCGAACGGGGCGTCTGAAGACTGTTGCCGTAATCCACGTTCAGCAGCCGATAACATCCGTGTTCCTTTGAAGATTAGAAGCCTATAGCTGAAAGCAGCAAACTATATTGAACATATTTGGTAGAACTTAAAACAGATTTGTGCTTATCGACAACAAAAAACAGCTGTATCCGTGCATTTTACCGAGGCGTTTTCTTATTCTATTTAATTAGTCTTTTACTATCGTAGTTCCAATTACGTTCAAGACAGAAATCCTCATCATCCAGGACAGCGCTACACCGTAGCATTTATCGAATGCGTAATTGCCGTAAAAGCATGAACAAAGTGAAATCCTTAAAGATGGGTAGGTGGGATTTAAACAGCTACGAAATCAATAGAAGAGTAAACACAAACAAACTGGGATGAGGTGCCTACATCTCGAATGGAACATAAATTCAATCGCGCACGAGCAGAGCGACATCAGCATGACAAATTTCTTCGTCACTCCACTTGACAGTGTACAAGGTTCAGCAAACATTACAAAAAGATACTTGGGCAATAGCGCCACTGAATACGGTTTCAGGAAATATGCTGAACCGATATCGTTGAGACGGCAGTCGACAGTAATCAGTACGTGAATTAGCAAGAATCTTAATGGGTTTTCATCTGTCTTTTCCTCGATCTACATCTGCTATTAAAGAAGTAGGAGGAGGACAAAGCTTTGAGCGAAATTTCAGATTCAGACTAGTGTACATCGAATACTGTGCAGATTACACAACGAAAAATAATCGCAGAAAACGCACACATTATATCAACAGGATTAATTTGACCGTAGTTGTTCAATAAGCAGTTCCCTTTGATAAAGGAATCTTGAAGCAAATCGGATAAATGACCGCCGATATGAAGGTGTTGATGATAGTATTTATAAGCCGAACCCGGGAGGAAAATGTTTTATGGGATTTTTCAAGATTATCCTCATACGAAACAGTGCTTGCGCGTGAAACAATCCTGGTGCAACATTTGAGCAACACGCTATTCTGAAAGAAATGCAGGGAAAATAGCAGGTGAACGGCTGTTATCTACACACTCAACCCACTACTTTGGACTTTAGCCAAAGTCTTCCAGTCATCTCGTAAGCGAACCCTATACTTCGTCGCGGCACCTAATTAATGTCGCACTCACATACAACTTTGGTATACAGTTAAAATAATCGATTCCTTGAATTCAACGCACTAAAACTGCATGCTAGTGTTTATGATTGTTTTCCATTTTGTAGTTCTATACTAGGTAGCCGTGACAGGTGCATCATATTCTGATTTCCCAATCTCGCTTCTTTTAGTGTGTCGCCTGCTCCTACTACCACCAGACCTTTCCTCCTCCAGCGTGTACTGTTCAAATTAGTGGCATTCAATGTGCGAACTTCAGCGCACAACAGGCACCCGGGGTTCATACGCTTGATAGCCCCATATCGATGCCTTCTGTCTGAAACACTCATGCATAACTTTAGCTCGGTTACGCGATTGTCTAATCCTTCGAACTTACGCAAGTCACACTATCTACGCCTGTCCACTGAGGACGGCGCCATTGTATCTGGTTAAGCTGGTGTCGGAATTGTTTTTAGAGACAGAGCTGAGATTGCACTGTTAAACTGGATCCCAGTCGACAGTCGCTTTTATCCAGTAAGACTACCCGGTTCGTGCAAGAAATGCACGAATGTGCAATCTTGCAGTATTCTGTGCTGTGCAGCTAACATCGTGCTAAATTGATTGGCCAGAGGTAGTGAGCTGCATTCTAAAACAGGATGGAGTCTCACTACCGTTTCCTGTTCTTTTTTCATCCTCATATCTATCTAGGCCTGGGAAGCCTGACAGTATCTTAGCCCACGTGCAGTCTGTGACTGTGCGGCACTTTGCTTGGATCAGGCTTGTGCTTTCATACCATCATATATACCATGTATGAGTGCACAATCCTGATCCCGCAAAGTTCCTCATATTGACTGACTGCCCGTGGGCTAAGATGCTGTTAGTTTGCCCGGGGCTAACCAGATGATAGACGATAATACAGTAGCCTCTGTATACCACCCTTGACGGTCAACACTACGCCAGTTTATCCACGCAGTTTACCCTCGTGGCTTTATAGTCGAGTAAGATATTTCTTCCGTGATTTCGTTCCCTCAGATCGAACTGATACGCCGTGATTACGTGGCCAACGGCGGCTGGGAGACGTTCCTCTCTTACGAGGATCCGTATCAGGACATTCTCATCGGATTGCTTCGACTTCGTAAGTGTTCCGCTCAAACGTTCCGCCCGGAGTTACGTGCCGATAACGATTCCGAGCCAAACCGAGAGGACGTGGAGGAGCCGTATTCGATCAGCGGTGAACGCGATCCACGTTGTTCCATCGTACGCGAATTGCACGTGTATGGAAGCGCAGTCCCAATATCCGCCAAGGATCCCACGAAATTCCAACACCAGGTTGGTCCCACGATTTGGAAATGTTTCGTTTTATTTGGTTGCACGCCTGGTCGTGAACCCTACGATGCTCGTTACTGCTATTGAATTGTAACATAGACCACCTGCAATATCCGAATGAAACAGCTCTGTTGCTCAAGGGTGGAGTCTACAAAGCCAGGGTTCCAATCAGCCCAAGTTTAGTTACGCCTCTTGAAAAAGTCAATAATGGTTCATGAAGACTCAATCTATCGGACAATACCTTTCATGTGACAAAATAAGAGTCGTATATGAACGCACCATCGAATGCCTTGTCATTACACACACACACACACACACACTTCAAGGTAACACTTATCTAGTCAGGGCATTACGATCATGATCCGTGTGCTTTGATACAGTGGTAGAATGGTTAACTAAATGTTTGATCTGTGAAGCACATCCTTAATTCTGGCTGGCACGACAAGCCTCTTCAATCACGTGCCCACTTGCATATGGATGGGATTAAACCCGTCGGTTTTGAACAAAGATCCATATATGCAAGCGTTTCCTTCGTGCACACATCCACCCACCTCACGGCCGACAGATTGATCTTGCTAGTTTTATTTAACAGTGATTTCGACGTTTAATCTTTGTCAACTCATTCAAAGCATGCTGGTCCTGATCGTAAAGTCTCTACCGATGAGTGTTCACCGCATGAGAACGGTCGTGTAGTTTAATGCATGAAAACACCGACTGTTTTGTTAAAGCCCGTGGGTTCAATTCCATTTACATGTTTGTTTACATTTGGTTGGTCGTGTCAATCTTAACTAACGAGTGGCTTCAATGTTTAAACGAAACGGTCAACGTGTTACTGTTTACCACAAACAGTGCGCAATCTTGGCAGAGCGAATTGAAAACAATGGTCCAGTTTATAACAAAACAATCACAGATTCGATAAAATATTATCATTCTTATCAGTGGCTTCAAAGTTAGCGATTGTTTACGTTCTTACAGTGTTTCAAGATTCACTCATCCTAATTTTACTGCCTACACCTGCTACGGTCAAACAGCGAGAAACCGGTATGGTGTGTAGGGTTGCGGGGGGATTGTAAAGCAATGCATTATTTGATCATCCATAACCCTTGAGTGCCTAACCAAGAATACTTTGTGATTCTGTGTTTGAACATCGTGGTTTATTGTATGAACCCTATGCAACAGTGGCATTCAAGTATACACTGGTTTACCATTTATCCACTGTTTCAAGGCTCACTGAGCCTAATCTTACTGTCTCCACCTGATGACGGCAAACAGCCAGAAACCGGTAGAGTTTAATTTCGGGGGATGTGAGCAACACATCACTATAGCAAGAGGTGTTCGATGATGATATCTCGGAATTTGGATTTCACCTTCCCGGCTACTTTTAACTCAGCCTACCCCTACGCCTTTAAGCGTTCCGTGCACTAAATCCTGTCAATGATGCCTGCTGTTTTTACCAGTTATATTTTGAGGGTTAAACATCGTGAACACCCTGATATATTAAGGTCGGTTAGTTTATTATGATTATGCTTGCAAATATTATGGAGGACATCTACTAATGAGTAGTATAGGAATATAAATAAAATTCGCTTGCTTGCTTTTGCCGTCACTTGCGTCTCGATATCCAATTTCATGTCCGTTTTGAGTATCAAATATGTTGTTAGAGTGATCTTATCCCATTACGCAGGTGTGTTTACTGGTTTGAGTTTAACTGATCGGTTTGGCATCTTCGGAATTTGAAAATCTAACGATATGCATGTAAACTTCCTGCACGGATGTGCAATCGTGCAGCACTTCTGTGCTGTCCGGCTAACATCGTGCTAAATCGATTGGTCAACGGTAGTGAGCTGCATGCGAGTACACGCTGGAGTCTCACTACCATTTCTATTTCTATTCCCCCCTCATATCTGTCTAGGCCTGGGCAACCTGACAGTATCTTAGCCCACGTGCAGTCTCTGACTGTGCGGCACTTTGCCTGGATCAGGCTTGTGCTTTCATACATGTAAACTTTCACTTGAAACAATGGATTTGTAAACCAGATTGTTCTCTTTCCTCAATTCCGAGCTCACTTAGTTATCTGAGTCCCGTTTGAATCGATTCGCCATTCCTCCCTATAAAATTTCCTAAAGAAACTACGTCGTTGTATGTCGTCATACGATGTGTTAAGGTGTAACGTATCCGTTCATTGTCATTCTGCGAAGCCGGTGTTTATCTGGTTAGCTGTTTTCTTTTTACTTTGTCATCGAGAACCTTTGCAGATTTATTCTGAGTATTTTCTCTAGGTCGGGATGGTAAATCTATTATTATCGTTCTCTTTTGATACCTTGATAATACCTTGCATTCGTCTATGCAAACGTCTAACATTAGGCAATGTAGGCACCATCATGTTTTGCGGCCAGTGCAAGTGCTTTCCAAAGCTGCCTCCGAAAACTTCCATCTTTTCTGAATAAGGGTTTTTATTTTTAATCTTCTGAAACAGTACAACTTCCTAAGAATTAAGGTGGCCGTTGACGATGGTATATGGAGATCAATCACCCCAAACCAGGAAAGGGCTAGTCGAGCTTTTACGTCCCAGAGTGTGTCAGGTCCTGATGCTTGCGTCAGACTACATTCAGAAGATGTTTTCTAACAAACATTCCGGATTGAATGTGACAGGCTGATCTCTTTCTCTCTCTCTCTACTTGTTTCAAATTAAATCCGATTGTATGAATAAGGCTACAAAACCTGGAGATGGCATTTATAAAAAGTATCTTAATTGTAGCAAACGAATGAATGTCGGCACTGCTAGGCTGATTGTTCAGTGTCTCCGTGCCCGTCCCTTGACTCACTTTGTGCTGAATTACGTTCTTCTTGACAAAATGTCAATCGTCATCATTGACAGCCTTACCGAGTGCCTCACTGTCATACACTCATTACACGATGAAATCCTAGAGAGAGAGAGAGACAAGAATGAGACCTGCTGAACCTGTAAAAGATTATGCACTGATCTTTTGGGATGAGGTGCACACATCTTGAATCCAACCCGCATTTAATCGAGTCTCGTGAACGCGTGGAATCACATCAGCACAGCCGTTGCCTTGCGGTTTTCACTGTCGAGCATCATAACACGTTTTCCTCGCCACTCCATTCGACAAGATACAAGATTAATCAAATACTCCAAGAAGGTGTCCCCAACAAGATCATATATTTAGCCATCTTGTACATATATCAACCACCGGGTAATTAGGCGTACATGAACACCGTGCAACTCCGCCAAGGACGGTCACAAGCCCGTCTGAGAAAGGAGGAGGGTTGGGCTTCGGGCTAGCAACCCTATCCCGTAAAACCTACATTGCTACGGAAACGATGACAACAGACCCGTGGTTCGGTTATGTATGCAGGATGGATCCCAGTTCGCATACGAAGGTAGCCATGCACTGGCATCCCGCCAGTAACGAAAAGGTACGTCCCAAGGAAACGTTGGCGGCGACGTTTGAACGCGAACTACTGCAACAGGATTCACGGTGCAGACGGCAACGGAAGCGCGCAGACCGGAACCACTGGCGTAAGTTGTCTTCCGCCTCATGGGGTGCCACCCGGACGGAGAGGACTGATGATGAATGAACAAAAACACCGTGCCTCGCTCTCACTGTGACCTAAACGAACCGGTCGCAACGTTTGCTTTGTGGTGTATCATCCTGAACACATGATCACTTGGATAAATGCAAATGACCTGTCGTTCCTCTATGTTAGCCTCACAGTCTGTGTGGTTTTTTGACGTTCTTAACTCATGTCACCTTGAAACTTCACTTGTGCTACCCAGATTCTTTTGAAACAGGACTGTCGTCAGCAATATATGAATATTCAACCCTGTCAGCTCGCTGAACTTAAATTTACACGTCCCTCGAACAGTAATCACCTTGTACGGGACGTCAACAGTTTGTAAAGAAAGCTTGTTAAAATCAATTAGAGCTTGGGATAAAGAAGGGGCTGTTGACCGCATGCTGTGTCGTCCAATGGCCATCCTGTATCCCACTAGACTTCTTTGTCGGTTGAATCAAACGCTATTCAACATAATTTGCCAAAGTCACGTTTTTTGGTGCTTTGAATGCGACCGCAGATGCTGACTTACTTTTACTTTTGTGCGACTATCTCCTCCTTGAGGATGAGTCGGCTTCAATGAAGATTCTTATCGAATTTGGGTACAAAGCGGCGTCACCAGCACCACTCGGTGTTTGTTCGAGTCAGCTTCTCTAGCCTTTGCACAACCAAGTGCGACCTGCAAGGCAGCAGGGGGTTGCCAGAAACAGGTGGTGTGCACCAACTAACCACCTACAAGTATCTGCTCCAGATTTTTCCTCAAGGTTTTCTCCCGAAGCCTTTCTCGCGAACGGGTATCCCGCAAGGCAGCGGAGGCTTAAATTGCGGTTTTCCTGAGCTGAACTCTGGATTTAGCCTCTAATTAAGTCAAATGGTCATTGGAGCATATTCACCACATGATGGTGATAATGTGTTGCTTTGTTGTTCGGTGTGCTGTACGGGTACTCGAATCTGCTCAACATGATACAGTTTTGCAGTGTACTCTTGTCTTTCAGTTGCATTTTGCTTCCCGCCATTGCCTATTTAGAAGTGTTTGTTCTGTTTGTGTCCGGTCCACATCTCCATCTTGTAAATCGCCCAATCACGACCGCTTTTCTGTCATTCGCAGGGCTTCGGAACGTTGTTGATGGAAGCAGCCGAACGCATCGCTCGCGACGAACACGGGTCCGCGAAGATTGCCGTGATTTCCGGAGTTGGCACGAGAAACTACTATCGAAAACTAGGCTACGAGCTAGAAGGACCATACATGACCAAATGGTTGAACAGATCCAATGGTCGCTAAGCTTCCTATCCGACATCATTTGACGCGATATTTTTTCATTGGTTTTTTTTATTCATACATGCCTTTGGACTTGCCGTGTTTCACGTTCTTCGATTTTTTAGCGCAGATTCCAAATCTAAATTGTGATGAAAGATTAAATATCGCGAACGCACTACAGCTAAAGTGATACAGAACAAAAGATGGTTGAGGTGTCAAAATGATGATGTTTTCAAAATCAAACATCGTGGTCATATCGCTCACTCACTCAAGACTCGGGTAGCTGTCTTCCGTTGATGAGAGCAAGTTACTCCAAACTAGATGTGGGTATGAGCATTAACAACGCGAAAATACTTAATATCCTCACATCAGGAGTCTGACGAATTTTCAACAGTTTCTTATATCTGTTTAGTCCTCGGTAACTTGACAATATCTTAGCTCACATGCAGCTGTAACTGGGCGGCACTTTTCATGGATCAGGTTTGTGCTTTCATTCATACATACAGAAAAATATGCACATTCACCCAAACATATCTATATACATAAAGATGAACATGCATACATGGAGAATTGGACGTTGTTCCAAGCGGCTAGGTAAACTCAGATCTCGACTGTGCGCCTCGGTAACTATATCAGAAATCCCACCTGGAGAGAAGCTTAGCGATGATCATAAATACAGCATATATACAATTCAATGCTAACAGTGCACAGCAGAGCTTAAAAGGTTTGTAGGAAAATGGGAATAGGTATGACTACAGTAATTCTTATTGAGAATAATTATGTGGTGATGGCAAAGGTGAACTTGTTTCGAGATCTGTATGATTGGGCAGATAAAATAAAACAAATCTCAGACAACTGCAAAATGTTCGTTTCTGGGCGCTTACGTGGTGCTAGGGGTGTCTTGAGCAGTGATTATCCCACAAAATTTCGCTCAATGCTATTCACGCCTAGGCTAAACGGTGCACCGATGACGCACGACCAATGGTCGATGGCATGGGATTTCCCATAAACATGATAGTTAGGGACGTTGGTCGCATTTTGAAACTCTAGATATGGCAATAAGGACTTTTATTCACGTGACGAATACGGGCCATGACTACCGAAAACGATGAGATCATATTCAGTTTCGAGGTGAGCGTTTTGCTTGCTAATACAGATACAGTTTGTGCGTTACAAATGGCTAGATGGTCGCTAGAATTAGATGCCAAAGCTGCCTTCAGCAGCTTTGTATCAGCGTAATAATATTCTTAATCACGACCCACCGTTCGCCATTATTATCAGTTGACCTTCGGTAGACGCTGACTATGGATGTACATATCAAGTGCATTACTTTTTCTTCCACTACAAAGTTTTAAGTGACTATTCAGAGGAAAAATTTCTGCCGCGGCGCTCACTGCGATAGACGGTAGTCGACCGATCGCCGGCATTTGCGCGCTGTCTACGTTCAGCAGCCGAGAGCAGAATCTTCTCTTCTCCAACCTGGAGATGACGCTTTCCACAGTGACTACAACGCATTGCAGGATCCCATTCTGATTTGGCTCTTATTCGTGATCACAGCTTTTTTGTCGCGCTCACGATATTCATCATCGTTCGTTCGACAGAATCACTGTCTGTGCACACCCCACTGAACAGTGCTGTTCACAACTCTGACCGGATGACCGCGTCTGTCACGTGTTACGCTTGTTGTTCAGATGGTGTTCGCCGAGCTTGTATAGTTGTTGTAGGACGTTTGGTCATCAAGCTAGATAACATCATCAGCAGAACTTCTTTCGAAGTGACTTGAAATTGTTATTCATTGGTTTTTATAAAGTCCGTCTGTCCGTTCACCATCACTCCTGTTGGTTGGTGGAATTCATGTGTTGCATTCTTGTCCATCGCGTTTTCATTGGTCCACAGGTTGTAGCCAATTGGAGGTGCTGGTTAATTGTCAAAAGTGCATGCAAAATGAGACAAATCGCTGACCTCGGATTTGGTAGCGATTCTGTGTTGTGTGTTCGCTGAGCTGGCATTGTAACAGTAGGACGTTTCGTCATCAAGCTAGATGACATCGTCAGCTGAACTTCTTGCGAAGTGTTCTTAACCGTCGTGTTTTCTGATTTTATACGCTGACCGTTCTGTTTGTTTCCTCGTTATTGGTTGTTCTCAAGGTCACGCGTCTTAATGTTCGGTTCCTCATTGGCACATACATGTCGTCCAATTGAACGTGTTGATTCAATGACCGCGTTGTGGAGTGCCATGCCTCGAGGAATTCCCGTATGTGGCGCGTGCGTCCCCTTGCAATGACTGGTTCCATTCCAGTTGACTTGGTGTCCCTCTTGATCGACGTGAATTGATAGTAACGATTTATAGTCGTGCCTCCTTACCGCTGATTGGTGTTCATTCAGTCTGGTACCCAGCCTCCTTCCAGTTTGTCCCACGTAATGCATCTCACAATCCGCGCATGGGATTTTGTAGACCACGTTTGTTTTGTCTTCTTCTTTCAAGTTATCTTTCAATTTGCACAGCTGATTGCGGAGTGTTCGCGTAGGTCTGTGTGCAACATTGATTCCGAGTGGTCGTAGTACTCTTGCAGCGATTTCTGAAACATTCTCAATGTAAGGTAAAGGTTTCCTGACCTGTGCGTTTGGTTGCTCCGTAGGCAAGCTTCTTGGAGATTTGTATCTTAGTATAAAGCTCTTCGGGTAGCCGTTTTTCTTCAGGACTTTGAAAAGGTATCTTTCTTCCTCTACCAGCGTTTCAGACGAGTTGCAGTGCGTCTGCGCTCGGTTGAATAGCGTTCGTACGCAGCTCCTTTTGTGTGCAATCGGATGCTTGCTTTTAAAGTTTAGGATTTGGTCCGTATGTGTGTGCTTTCGGTAGACACTTGTCTGGAGGGATCCTGTGTCGCTTCTAGTTACGAGGACATCCAAGAACGGTAGGCACCTGTTGATTTCAGTTTCTTTTGTGAACTGTATTCCTGTGAAGACGCAGTTCAGTAGTCTATTAGCGTATTCTACTTGAGTTTTCTTTATTATGACGAAGGTGTCGTCCACGTAGCGTACCCAAAGTTTCGGTTCTATTAGAGGAATAACAATGCGTTCCAATCTCTGCATTACTGCTTCCGCTATCAGTCCAGAGATAGGTGATCCCATTGGGGTTCCTTTGATCTGCTCATACAATTTTCCATTGAATTTAAATTGAGTGTGGAGACAAAGGTCAAAAAGCGTCATTAGTTCCTCATGAGTGATTCGATTTCCGCCATACGTTGTTCCGTGTTCCGTTAGCAGCGATGAAATTAATGGAGATAATTGTCTTGGTGTTTGTTACGCTTGCTAGGTTTGCAAGACCAAACCAACAGTGACTTCCTCGGAAGCGAAAACTCCCGAAAATGAAATTGCAACGCGTCTAAACGGACTAGAATCCAGTAAACAAAAACTGAATGAACTGATAATAAACTTCATAAAGGTACCATTGTTGCCAGGCTAATGTCAAAGAGCCGATAGAAAATCCATCATATGCGAACAGGCCAACACTTGCCCAGATAATCGCGCAGATGAGGATTAAAACGGCTAAGTGTTCGCCGGGATCAGTGACTCCTCAACATAACGGAAACATGAAAGGACTCCGCAAAACCACTGATAAAAAATACCGTTTCAAATTATAAAGCAAAATCCGTGGGTGTTAACCTTGGTGTTATATGTAACAACATGGCCGAGCCATGAATTAAAGAATGTATCGAATCCATGAAACGATTCAAAGCTGCCGGCCCCGATGACATACCACCTGTCTTGTTCAAAGAAGGTGGCCAAATCCTAATCAGCACATTAGGCGATCTCCTCCGTGAAGTGTGGTTATCAGAATCCGTCCCTCCGAGTTGGGGCGAATCGGTTATCATATCTATATTTAAAAAGGTGTGCGAAGCTCATGCTCTAATCATTGTGGGATAAGTCTCACTCCCATCATTACGAGATTATTAGCGTCCATGTCTTCGAAGATTAACGTCGCATAGGGAATCACAGATCCGAGAGCAGCAAGTTGGCTTCCGGCCTGGCAGAGGCTGTGTCGACCACATTTTTACTCTTCGACGGATCTTAGAACTGCGGCACACTTATCGACAGCCGACAATAGCCATCTTTTTAGACTTCAAAGGAGCATTTGATTCAGTAGATCGGAATGTCCTGTTTAACACCTTGCTGTGCAAAGGCGTTCCGCAAAAGTATGTCAACATACTACGTGCACTGTATGCTCATACATACGGATGCGTTAGGGTTTACAACGAAGTCTCACCCAAATTCCACACCACAAGTGGCGTCCGATTTCTCCGTTTTTGTTCAATTTTGTAATTGATGCAATTATGGAGTTGTGCAACGATGGTGCCCCATCTTTCGGAGTTCACATAATGCCAGGCGTCAAGCTTCTCGACTTGGATTATGCTGATGATATAGTCCTGCTCTTCGACTCGTACACAGATGCACAGGCGATACTGAACAAGCTATCTAGTATTGTGCCCGCATTTGGAATGCGTTTTGCACCCTCTAAGTGCAGTTTTCTGCTGCAGGACATCGACATATCGAACAGCACTTTATAACTTGACAATCAGGCTCTTGAAATTGTAGATCGTTTAACGTATCTCGGTAGTTGTATCAATAATTCTACATCGTTAGATGACGAGGTCTCGGCACGCATTTCTAAAGCGACCGTAGCATTCCGCAACCTAGGTCACCTCTGGCGTCAGAAAGGACTATCTCTGTTGCTCAAGGGTAGAGTCTATAAAGCGACAGTTCGGGCTGTGTTACTATATGGGTGGGAAACCTGGACCTTACGTAAAGAACACATTCAGCGTCTCCAAGTATTTGACAACCGGTGTCTCCGCAGCATTCTAGGAGTTAGCTGTTACAATCGTATGCGCACCGATGCCCTCCGAAATAAGTTGTTTGGTAGTAATGTCGATATAGAGAAGCAGATCAACCTGCATAGGTTACGCTGGTTGGGTCACGTTTTACGGATACCGGACCACCGACTTCCGAAACGGATTTTTTTGCGACGCCACATCCTGATTGGCGTAAATCTCGGGGTGGCCAAACCGTCACATGGCATAGGCAGTTAAAAACTCTTACTAGTAACCTTTCCAAAGTAGGCGCAGCGCGTCTTCCAGGCTGGTGTCCCCGCGATCAGATATCGCAGTGGTTAGTTACGCTTCAGGATATGTCCCGAAACCGTGTTCAATGGCGGTCCTGTACTAAGCATCTTCTTGGAGTGTTTGCTTAACCTTGTATGTTGTCAAGCGGAGTGACGAGAAAAGCTTGTTATGATGCATGACAGTGAAAGCCACAAGGAAGCTGCCGTGCTGATGTCGCTCTACTCGTTCACGAAACTTGTTTGAATGTATGTTCCATTCGAGGTGTAGGCACCTCTCCCCAGTTCGTTTGTGCTTACTCTTATATAGAAGCCGTAGCAATTTAAATCCCACCCTTCCCCATCTTTTAGGATTTTAGTTTTTCATGGTTGTATGGCAGTTAAGCATTCGGTACGTGCTACCGGTGTATTGCCGTCTTTGATGATGATGATGATGGCCGAGCCACGGGAAACGTTGTTCGGAGCTAAGCAAAACATGAATTAGTTGAGTGGTATAAACTCTGTAGTCAGATGAGACTGGCCGCAGTTACCCCCTCATCAATTGTTTGGCTGAGTTCTCCTCGCCTTTTACGAATAACGCTGCAATCTGTGGAGGACGTGGAAAAAGTACTCTTAAATGCTTAACTTCTTAGAGGTGTTCCAGAGTGTACATGTCGTATTCATGCAGATCTACCAAGGTGGGAGCGAAAATCGTCGAAGAAATCTCGAGAAGAAAATAATCCAAGAAGTATTGTATTTCTAGGCGTTCTGGAAGATGCTGCTAACGTACCTTCTCAATAAAAGTGTGAGCACGATCACAAACAGAGGAAATACCTAGCCGAAACAATCGGTATTAAAAAACCATGCTTGTGTATGCTTTCAGGATACAGCGGTCCTCCAACTATAAAGGATAGAGCCCTGACCCTTTAAAGATAACCGTCTTGAGAACCGAAATGACCAATAGTATCAAACGTAAATGGAAAGCTAATTAAAGAAAACTACCCAGGACGTCAAGTTGAGCTTGCCCAGGAGCAAGCAAACGGATAGTACCAACCCGCCAACGTCTGGTTATGCTCACGCTAATGTGCGGAAGTATTTTTCGTCGCTCTGACAATTTTGATCAGATCTTCGTTGCATCTGCACGGATTTATGCCATTTAAAGAATTCCGAGTATCACTCAACGATATCTATCGGATTTCATACTTTTCGATCGTGCAAGTCAGCTTAAAGCAAATTTACCAGTTTGACGGGAAAGGAACATATTGTTCACGCGCACAAAGTTTTTCCCAGCACCAGCTATCCTACGGATTTTGAAATCATTGCAAAGACCACATTGAGCTACAAGTCTGTTGTAAAAATCCTCCTGTTCACTGCCGTTCGTCGTGGATTATGCCAATGTTGATCCTCTTCTTCTTTGTATAGAAGGCGGCTGTCATGATCCGTAGTCCGTGCGACTCCCACCCATTGAGCGCTTTCTCTGCCGACTTGGAAATCATTAGGGTCAATCTATGGGTGAGTGCGGCATCTTCCTGCTCGTGGCCTGAGTATAACACTAATTCACCCGATGTCAGTCGCATCTGCCCGGAATCAATCAATCTCAACTCGATTATTCCTAATCTCTGCGGCCACTTGCATTGTCCTTCCAGTCTTATACATGGTCCGCACGAGCCATGTGGTCCTGACGGCTTCCAGATGAATCTGGCTTTCACAGTCCGATGTCATAACCTTCAAGCTGGGGATACATCTTCACTCAGGTCCATGTTTCCTGTTCGTATTCTTGTTGGCATTTCGGTATCTAAAACGTTTTTACAAGGTGGGGTAGCTCCATGCTCAATCCTCCTCCTTTTGCAGCCGGGCTCGGGACCTTCCTTGTCGTAGTTTCAAAAACTGATACGTTTAAGTATATGTGATCCACTTCTCTCCTGGTTTTGCGACTATCTGTTGGATCGTCTCGCAAGAGTATGAGTAAAAGGAGTGCTATCCCAAAAGATTAAAACTACCAGCGGAGTCCCAACAGCATCTGTGCTAGGCCAGCTGCTTTTCCTCATATACATAAACGATTTACCACTATCATAGTATCCAAAATGGTCCTGTCCGGGGAAGATACCTGACCTACTGTGCAGTCGCATTTTTTGTTGCTCTGACACTTCTGCTCATATCTTCGCCGAATCTGCTTGGATTTCTCTCATTCCAAGAATTCTGTGCTACTTTCGATCATATCTATCGGAATTTATTTGTTTTGCTCTTGTCAACGGATTAGCAGCAAAGCTATCATATCGGCGTAAATTTCACAGTTTGCTCACGCGCGCAAACTTTTTTCAATCGCTAACTATTCTACGGTTTTTGCTATCATTGCAAAGATCGCGTCGAGCTACGAATTTTGATACTTATTTCTGTGTTCTAGCTCATGTAGTTAACAAGTTATATTGGATTATTGGCAACATGACGAAATCACGTGTTTCAAAACAGCCACCTCGACCCGTCGAACAAAAACCCGTCACACAGCCGAACAACCCAATTCAGGCTACTAACATGTTTCACCGCATCACGAGAACCAACATACGGACTGAAAAATCGATCGATCAAACAGCGACATCGGACCAACTTGACCTCATTGCTAAGTTCCTGGATCCGGCGAACGCAACAATGGTCACGGCCGGCCCAGCTGATTGGACGAATCCCGACACGCAGAATTGTCCCGAAGTCACGTGCAAAGCATGCGAACAACCGGTGAGTCCCATGGCGCGTAAAGTAATAACGTGTTTTCTGTGTATGGGTAAAATCCATGGTAAATGCGACCGTACTTTAGCCCCTGACTCGATAGAATTATTGAATAATGAAATGGTTCCAGGTGCATGCTATGTCTGTGTTCGTTGCAGAGCTAAATCATTGCATTATAACGATACTTTTGGATCCAAAATAGAAAATAGAATGGCCGGTTTGGAGTTGGGCCTTCGACGTGTGGAAGAAATGTTGGTAAATCATGTGAGTACGCAAGTGATCACTGATGTAAACCATCATATCAATACATCGATTTCGGGACCACCATTGAAGGAATCTAAGACTAAGACTAAGGCTACTCGTGTGCCAAAAAAGCAAAAAAGCAGGGTTATTCCCGTTTTGGAATCAGCTAAAACGACCACAGAAGTAGGACATTCTTATAGAGATATGCTATTACGGTCGACCTCAGCTGTACACTCCAAAACTGTTGTACCCGACTCACAAAGTCAAGCCACAAAGGTTTTTCATTCTAAAACGCCTGACTTTCCGATACGAAAAAAGAACACCCCATACATGCTGAACGTGATATGTACGAATGTCAGCGATTCCCAAGAAAGCCTGTTTGATAGCAAACAGAAACATGATATCGATAAATGGTCTGAACTTTGTCACCTAATGAAAATTGAACATGTAAACGCAGAAAAGGTGACTCGTCTAACCCGCCATTCATCTTCACCTCATATTGGTCAAATTCGCTTGCTCAAGGTAACACTAAAATGCGAGGCTGATATCGAGAACGTATTGCTGAATGCATACCTACTCAAGTCAGATTCCGACTCCAACTGCCGCATATATCCCGATGTACCATGGTGGGAAAGGAAGATCAGCTTGAACGACAGGGAACAAATGGTATCGCGAAGTATAGTTCTACTTGGTGTACCAGAAAATACTTCTAAAACATCGAACCAGGAAACGGTAGAGCACGACGTCAAACAATGGCGCTACATTGCGTGTTCTCTCGATATTTCTAATGCCGTTGTTGTGGACACTTTTCGAGTTCCTTTTTCGCCAAAATACAAAGGGGATGGACCGAAACCTCTGAAGATTACGTTCTTGACCAGCGCTATGGCTGAAATAGTAAGGTCGGAATGGACAAAAAAGAAACGAACACTACCCAAGGATGTTAGACTTAGCCCACCCAAACCAATGAGTGAGACACTCTCGCGGCTGGGGGCGGTAGACGGTAGCATTCCCACCGAAACGGAAGCAATCAATACATCAAAAAACGTAGTGGGTCCGGCTCAAACCGAGTCGGACCGAATACATCATTCACGGAACAAAATGTTGATTCAAACTGTTGGAGCGCAATAACTAGCCCACAAATTACACCCTCACGAGCACTTACTGTTAAGCCTGATCTGGCATCTCATCGTCCTACCCCTTACCTCATATCACCCGATTCATCACTACACCGAGTCATATCGATCAAATGTATATATACTAATGCTCAATGTTTAGTCAACCAGCTGGCAGAACTCATTGATATCTGTGTAGAACAGTCCCCTGACCTTATTGCTGTGACGGAAACCTGGTATCAGCCCAGTATGACGGACAGTGAACTCTCAATCCTTAATATGACATTTTTTCGTCATGACCGTGATGGCCCGGGAGGCGGCGTTGCATTGTATTATCACAAGCGCTTCAATGTTAATATCATTGCAGATACTGATCTTTCACGCACAGACACGCTGTGGTGTTCACTTGACCTGGAATCTGGTGAGAGCTGTACAATTGGGGTTATATATCGCTCACCAACTTCGACCGTCGATCATAATGATGTGTTAGTTGAAAGACTTCAGCGCATCAGCGCTCGGCCACATGCTCAAATATTGATTATGGGGGATTTCAACCTCCCGCAGCTATACTCGAGAAATCAACACCCAATTACCTCACTGGAACACAATTTTCAAGAAGTATTTGATCTAGTCCCCCTGTACAATCACGTTTGCAACCACACACGAATGCGAGGGACAGACCGGCCCTCTGTTTTGGACCTAGTTTTGACTTCCAACGAATCAGCTATTGAATTAGTACACTATGAAGCTCCATTGGGACGGAGTGACCATGTGATGCTCGTGTTCGATTATGCCTGCAGTGCATCGAGACACAGTGACGAATCTAAAATCATCCGTAGAGTCGACTTTTGGAGACTCAAGGAAGCACTTTGTGAGCTGAATGATGTTCAACTTGATTCTAGTGACTCAAATACACATTATAACTCTCTGATAAACTACCTTCAGATGCAAATCCAGTCGAACTCTCAATATATTCAGAGGAAAGATTTCCACACCCTCCGTTTCTCTGTTCGCAGCAGAACTAAAAAATGGATTTCATTGAAAAGGCGTGCTTGGGTTACTCATTGCAATAACGTCACCCCTACATCTTGGTTACATTTTTGCAGAATACGTAACAGAGTCACCACCCTAATTCGGCAAGACAAAAAACAGTACCAACAACATATGGTGGAACGAATGGAAGCGAATCCGAAACTATTGTACAAAATTGTGAATGACAGAACCAACGTTAAACCGGGTGTTTTCCCGATCATGACAGAAGAAGGTTTGACTGTCACAGTCCAAGAGACGGCGGATGCGCTTGCGTGCTTTTACTCTCAAGTCTACTGCCCTAAAAAGCAATTATTGCATCATGAATTATCAAACACTGTAGAACCACTAACTGAGCCCGTGATCGATCAACTGGTGGTAGAGCGACATTTACGTCGATTGAATACAAAGAAATCTCCCGGGGAGGACAATATTACCCCAGCGATTCTTCATGTGTGTTATAGAGAGCTTTCAAATAGCTTAGCGGCGGTTTTCATCCAGAGTCTTGGTGAAGGTTGTGTACCTTTGGCTTGGAAAGCGGGTGTGGTAACACCAATTTATAAAGGTGGCAGTCGTTCTGACGCAGCAAATTACAGACCTGTAACGATGCTACCATGTATTTTAAAAATTATGGAGCGCATTATATCTGAATGTATTGTGGGTCAGCTTGAAGCACGACGTCTTTTGTCAGCAGCACAACACGGGTTCCGCCGGACCAGATCTTGTCTTTCGAATTTACTGATCACACTAAATGATTGGACGATGTCGCTCGATCAAGGCTATACGGTACATGCTTGTTATATTGATATTTCAAAGGCTTTTGACAAGGTCGACCACAGCTTGCTCCTGCAAAAGCTAGTGCGATATGGAATAACAGGTAACTTACTATCGTGGCTAACAGATTATCTGACCGATCGGCACGTGCGAGTTCGCATTGACGGAGTATTGTCGAAAAGTATCGATGTCACGAGCGGGGTGCCTCAAGGTTCAGTGCTCGGACCTATTCTTTTCCTGTTATATATAAATGATATAACTGAAATAGTGCGATGCAAGCTCGTTCTTTTTGCAGATGACATTAAAATATG
Organism: Atriophallophorus winterbourni; assembly: GCA_013407085.1. Classification (NCBI taxonomy): domain Eukaryota; kingdom Metazoa; phylum Platyhelminthes; class Trematoda; order Plagiorchiida; family Microphallidae; genus Atriophallophorus; species Atriophallophorus winterbourni. The sequence continues at coordinate 33,906 of JACCGJ010017567.1, forward strand.
GAAGCAAATCCGATCTAATGAAGATTGTTTAATGCTGCAAAACGACTTGGATGTTCTGTATCGCTGGTCTCTAGAGAATCAAATGCCTTTCAGCCTACGTAAATGTCATATGTTACAGCTTGGCCGTAACTGCGAATATACATACCATCTAGGCCACGATATCCTAAATTGGACCACCACTGAAAAGGACCTCGGAATTTGGATTACTAATAACCTGAAACCGAATATGCATTGTAGAAAAGTGTTTAATCGGGCATGTGGTATATTAGGAATCCTGAGAAGAATTTTCGGACGGTTCTCGTCCAAAACAATTCCTCGTATTTTAAATACTTACATCCATCCAACGATGGATTATTTGATCCCAGCCTGGGCACCGTGGTTGCGCAAAGACATCGAGATCCTGGATCGAATATACCACAAAGCTACAAAGTTAGTTGAAGGGATGCAGCGGGTCCCGTATCAAGAGCGAATGGCCATCCTTGGTTTGCGTGATTTTACACGAAGACGAATGAGGATCGACCTGATTCTGGCTTACAAGATACTGCGGATCGAAAACCATCCGCTTAGCGAACTAATAAAAGTAAACTCCCCTCGAAATACACGCAGTCACTCGTGTTGCCTCGAAATACCGCACTCAAGACTTGATTGTCGTCGCTATTTCTTCTCTGTGCGTATCTGCTTTCTATGGAATGCGCTACCGCAAGATGTTGTGAATGCAACGACAATTGGTGTTTTCAAATCGAAATTGGATGCATACGTCAAACAAAACCCTGAATTTGGCCCGGTGTATTGAAGCAACATGAACCCAGAAAAATATTAACAATGTGATTTTGATTAAATTTTTCTTTTTGCAATAGTTGTCATCCAATGGTACGTGTAAAGCATTAGCTTTTTATCACCATAAAATCTTGATTCTTGATTCTTGAATCCGTTCTGCAGATGACTGTGAGAAACTGCAAAGGGATTCGGACAACGTGTCATATTTGTATGCTCTGAATGATATGCTATTCAACACACGGGAAAACAAGATGCTCGAACATTTAAAGAATTTTCCTTGGACATATCGACTTGGTACTTAAAAATTGGCATGGAGCTCGTTGAAAATGATCTTGGTGAATGGATTAGTGGAAACCTGAAGAACGCGGTTCACTGCCAGAATATATGTCGAAAGGCCAGCAGATTGTTAGTTATCTTTCAAAGATCATTTAGAAGATTTCCGCTGGTAACGCTGACAAGGATGATATACGTCTACATTCGCCATACGATAGAGTGTGAGGTAGAAGCCTGGGCTCCGTGTCTGTAAGAATATTGCTCCCTGATAAAATCTATCGCCGAGCTACGGTTTTAGTGATGGGTGTTAGCAATGTTACATTAACCGAAAGATTGCGCCGTCTGCGTATATGTGACTGCTACACAATATTATTCTGATCTATAGAATTTTCTACCGAATGAAATCCTGTGAGACACTTGCTTGATATGTGTAATGAGAAAGTGACACGCGGACATACCTTATCCCGTTACATCCCAAGTTCCCGTATTGATTGTCGGCGCCATTTTTGCCGTACGTGCTATATTTCTTTGGAATTCCCTACCCCAACATGTGATGGACTCGCCTTGCCCGGCGATGTTTAAAGCGAAATTGGGCTTATATATGAAAAAGAACATCATCCGTGAGCCTTACATTTGATATATTCTATTCCTTTTATACTATTATATTTTTTGCCTTTTACGTTTTAACTTTTTAATCTTTGAATCCGTTTTGAGCGCTTCGTAGAGAATCAATATGAATATTTATTTCAGCACCATAGCTTCTTTTCCAGCCTTATGTGACGGTGTTTCCTAAGTATAACTTCATTTAACTATCCATGCTCTTTTATCTTGAGACAGTCAGTCATGTCCTCAAAACACGTCTATCAACTGCCATGAGGTAGCCCGTTTATTCGATATCATGGCTCTACAAATATATCTTGTTTCTGGACCGTTTATGTCATCGAGCTTCGGAGCTTATCCATGGGGTTTGGAAAACGTCATACGATTAGAGCCTCAAACGATTGGGTCCGAGAACTCTCACATGAAGGAGAGAGCACTACTTTTCCCATCCCTGTATAAATTACACCGACTTCCAACTACTAGCAAATACCGATGTCGCGATTATATGATTGATAGTCCACACTCCAAACAGAACCGCCGTTGATGCTTGTATTCTATACAGTGTGTTTTGTTCGGGATTTGATAAATCGCAATAATGTAAACATTCCTAGTTTACAAAAATCCACACTTGCATTAGTTTCATCGCATACCCGCAAATAGGGATTTTCGTTTGTGTTCATGTGTTTACCCCATCTACATGTTTTGGGGCACGTGATTAAACAGGTTGAACGTGCCAATCTTATCCGAGAGTGGATTGCAGGTGCAACTTTTTTTACCTCTAGTTTATCTTTATTTAAATCGTAACTTTACGATTTTGTACGAGCTAACCCTGATATCGCCTTAACATTTTAACAAAACGTTATTTCGCCTTACAGTGCTTATGGGGACTAATTCGTAATAATCAACTATGTATAATTTTGTTTCTCTATTTTGACTCTGAGGTTATTCGAAACCTAAGTACTTCTCAAATCACAAAACTTGAATATTGAATTAGGTCGTTGTTGTATCAGTGACGCTTTTCATTGATAATGAATATAATGTATGACTGACGGTACTTGCTGTTCCACCTCTTATTTGTTTCGTCCATTTTCTTATTTCGCGAATCCACACAAATGAAAAACAGCCACAAGCAACTCAGCAAAATGGCTGAAATAAATGAATCGTTAAATTTGCAAAGCTGAAAAACTATTCAACTAGCTTGGCTCCCTGATCCTGTTGGATCTTTTTACCTTCCAACCTCTATTTTGTTATACTTCTTGTGAATTTTGAAATCCAAACACTGTCCCATTCACTTGTTTCCCATTTTTCCTGCGTGATTTTCCCGTTTGGATTCCTGTGTGTAACGTGATACGTGCTGGATATTGTTTTGACAATGACCCGGATTTTGACCCGGTTGACACGAATATTTGAGGTATTTTTGCTATATTATAATTGCCTCAATATAGTACCACATTTGTTGACAAATCCTCGTTTGGTTCTGATTTACCTGGCGATTTGGCGCGTCACTCAACTTGGGACGTTTCCTTGTTTGTCAAATACAATCAAAAGATCCAACGTGTAACAATTACACGTGAGCTTACCTATAAGTGGCGCATCGGACTTTGATACCGCGCGGTTCATATTTGTTGTTTCAAGGTCACTCGCGCATTACGTTAAATCACTAAAAATCCGAATTGATTATTGATATCAACTTGCCTCATTGGCATGATTGTATAACATTGAGGAATACATGCTCGATTAAGTGGGGCCCTCGACGAAACTCTTAATCAAACTGTGTGGAATTCACCGAAGAATTCGGGCGCTCGGTTCATCCCGTTCCAGCTATCAATCATGACCGCGCTTATGACCAGTCAACATCTCGACATAAAAAATTCGTGCCAATTTTCACGTAAGGACAGATCAAATATTGATTCAAAGACTACGCATAATGCATAGCAATCAAAACTGAATAACTGACATTTTTTATTTTTCGTGCTGCAACAATTTCAACAAAATTTTGATTCGCGTGTTTATGGCATTAGATGTTCACGGTAAAACAATGGCGAAATTGGAAATCATTCTAGACGTTTTGTTATCAAGATGATGTATGAAAGGAAGTAATAAAAGAGGCATTGATTTGCGTGATATTTCCTCGTTAGTTTAATGCAGATTGAAACGCTGGAATTTGGCCTGCAACTGTTCAAAACTAGCATCGTTCAAAGTACGAATATCTCGCCTTCATGGGTTATTGGATTACAGCTGTGGTCTTTCGGAATTGAATAAGTGATTTCGAAATTATTCTCAGAGCAGTAACGAACTTCGTGCATTTTGATGTTGAACGGCTATGATGTATGAAGTCACAATCCGTGATCCACGCCATGTGCCTCACAGCAATAATCAGTCTAGACCTTCACTGCAGTGCAATCGCATACAAGGCGTCACAAGTATGGCGTTATGAGACCAATTTTCGGCAGATTTCTCAATCAGTCAGGTGCCCCGTATCAGAACACCTATCTGACCAAGCGTGGGGTACCCGCTGTTTCAGGCTGGTCACCCTTGATCAGAAAGATATCAATCTTCTGCAGATCGTATTTGACCACCGAACCACAAAGCTGGTCCCCGACTAGCTGCTAAACCATATGAAGAACTTTTGAGGAGTCTCAATCTTTTCGACTTTCGCTGTCGTCGACTAAGAGGTGACCTCATACTGATGTACAATATTATGCACGTCCCTAACCATCCCTTGTCCAAACTTTTCACACGCTCGCCACCCCGTGCCAGTCGGAAACACGAACTTCCAGTGCTTATTCCCACTTCAAGACTGAACTGTCGAAGATATTCGTATGCTGTACGTGTAAGTTTCACATGGAACACCCTCCCCTCCACTGTTACACACTCAGCCAACCTGGATATTTTTAAAGCTAATTTGGACAAACACTTGAGAGACAACCCAAACTTTGATACGATTTACACTACATGAGTTTTCCTGTTCTTCTTTTTTATCGTATATACCTTATAACTCCATCCTATGGTTATTGTTAAGCTAAATGCTTTTTAGACCATTACAACTTTGAATCACTTTGAATCACTTTGAATCGCTTGTATTTGAAAATCCTGTTAAGTCTTCAACGCTTAGACGGAAATTGTTCGAGAGCAGTAAGATTCTGGCGTGTTTGTGGCGCACCTAACTAGCACAGTGTTAAGTATTCAGTATGATGTATGAGGTGAATTGCCGCGCAATCATAGACTGCTGTAGGTGCTTCCATCTACGTTGAAATTGTAATGGTTGTTATAAATACCGGCACACCGGCTTACGTGGTGTATATCTCCGCTATCACGCAATGTCGTTGGTAATAGATAAGATAATATTAGGAAGGGCACGAAAATTAAAATAATGTCTGTTTTTCAGTTGCGTTTGTTATGTGATATATGGCGCAATATAGATCCCACTGATTACATGCAGAACCTGCAACGGGATGACGACATATTTAAGGCCTTTGATCGAGTTAATCACCATTTACTTTGAGGAATCTGTGATCCACTCCTCTCAACTTTGTGCGGCTACGTGTCAGATCGTCACGCTCGAGTTGGAGTAAATGGAGTGCTACCCCAAAAGTTGAAAACCACCAGCGGGGTCCCACAAGGATCCGTTCTAGGCCCGCTCCTTTTTCTATTATACCGAAACAATTTACCATTACTGATATTGATACGTATTAATTCCAATAGTAACAGTAATTTCCGGACCCGTTGAGTCAATTCAATTCTTTTTAATTTCAATTGTCTAAAAAGCATATAGCTTTACAAAATACGACAGAATAATATGGGAAACAAGCAAAAACGAGATTTGGATCCTTACTAAGCAGTTCCAGAATCGGTTAAAAATCCAAATGGCAGAAATTATTTTAGATTGGTGGGATGACAAATGTAGATGCATGGGGTCAAGATGTATAGTTTTCTTCGATGCATGGGTTAAGGGTCAAAAAGCGTCAAGAGGTCTCTTGAAAATATGTGAGTTTACAACATAATCGGGTAGATTTTTCTGAGTATAACAAACTCGCGATTGAGGGACATTTAGAATAAAAGTGTGAGCTCATGTCTATTGCGAGCCTTGCAGATTAAAAAAGCATTGTATCGGGTGATTTGCGGTATTCAAAATATTGTAAACCAAAATCAAATCCTCCAGGAGACGACGACGTGGATAATCGAAAAAATTCAGGGTTTTGATTCGCTCATTGTATGGTTTCCGGCCCAGTCCGGCGACTAGTTTGGTAGCTCGATGATATATTCGTTGCAAAGTCACAACATATTTTTAAGCCATGGCGACCATGCTTGAACTGCATATTCCATCGTGGGTCTGATATACGTATTTATAATGCAGGGAATTGTCTGTTTTGAGAACCTTTAGGAGTGAACATTTCTGTGATGTTTTGCGATAGACTGAGTTGCATTGGCTCGACATCCCTACGGTGTTGCTTATTAACACATCTAAGTGCTTTTTCCCGCCTTTGAACAATAGGGGAGATTATACCGGATTTCCACTCCGTCGGCATGACACTTTGCGACAGCGATTCGCAGAATAAAGGAGTCAGAGTTCCGCATAGAAATTGTGTTCAATGCGTGAGTATATTGGGGTATTTTTTCATATCCACGTGATTTTCTGGCATTCAACAATAGTAGAGTTCCCAGCACCTCTTCTTAGGTAATGTGTATTGTGTCCAATGGTACAGGATGCGTTATTTCTTGATCCAGTTGGATATCCACGCTTTCCTTTGGACAAAATACTGTAGCATAATAATTTACTAGAACATCCGCGGTGTCAGCAGCATTTATTGTCATTCCAGACTATCAATCTTTTACTTCAAACTATCCAATGAGCTGTCGACAGGCTTAAATCACTCAAGTGTTGGTAGCACAATGTAACATCCCTCCACACTGTACTTAATGTCAATATTCGAGTATGTATCGTCAAATTGGTTTGGGTCCACCAGTAGGCTTATGCAAGGCTATTGGGGTAAATCCATCTGAGGTCACTGGAGCCTCTGGGTCACTTGTTATGTTATCTCGTGAAATTTCTGTCTCCGTTGATACAGGAACAACTCTGTCTTCGGATGGTATCGGTCTAGCATAATCTGTATGCTTTCGAACTGTTTGTCCACTTTACAACTTAACGGTTGCTTCACTTTTAGTTCTTTGTAAGACGGCGCCTGATTGCCAAGTTCGTTCATGAGGTAGTTTGGTATAGACCAATTCATTCTCATGCTATTCCCGTTTAAGTGGACTGTTTAAGTGTATCTGATCTTTAGCTTGTGTGCGCTGATAAGAAACATAAGGTCCAAACACGCGCAATCTTCTATCAAACATAACTTACTCCGACTTTTCTGTATTGAGTCAAGTAGTGTGCTACCATAGGCCACCAGAACCTATTCAGCTTGGTCTCCAAGCTTCCCTTCTCTTATTTCACCTGACAAACTTTGATCGTTTGAACGGCACGTTCTGCAAGGCCGTTTGACGCAGGATGATACGGTGCAGTTGTAAGATAATCTCCAGGAGCTCCTTCCTGTCTATGCTGGTGAATTGGGGACCATCGTCAGTCACCAGCGTCTTCGGAAGTCTGTAAGTGGCAAAGATTAACGGAGGTGGATAACGGTGCTCCGCCCTGTCGTTAAATGAACGATATGGAATGCACATTAACCAGCACAAGTAACATCTTCCCCTCAACCAGCCAACAGTAATCCGCATGCACTCGCAGCCACGGTCCTGCTGGTATTTGCCATGGCCGTATTGGGCTCGGTGTTTTGTTTCGTTGACGTTGTTGACATGTATGACAATGTCGTATTCCTTCTTCGATATCCTTGTCGATTCTTGGCCAACAGAAAAAGCTTCTCGCAAGAGCTTTCATCCGTACAACACCTGGGTGGGAATAGCATAGCTCTTTGAACATGGTTGGTTTTAAAACCGTGGGTACCACTATTCGCGGAGCTCTGAGTATGCAGCCATCTTGAAGGCTCAATTCTGACCAGCAATCGAAATAATATCGGATGTTCTCGTTTGTTTTAAATGCCCAATCCCGTAATAACATGCGTTGCACTTGAGAAAGTGATGCGTCTCTTGCCGTTTTGACATGTATTTTCTTACTTGATGTAGGCGAGCTGTCAATATTTTGTAGCAGATGCAAAATATCGCAGGCATATCCATTGAGTTGGTGGCTGGTTCGGAAGGAAGTCGGTTCCAGGAGTCTGCTACAACATTGTTCATTCATGAAACGTGTCTTATTCGATAGTTGAATGATGAAAGCAAAAGGGCTCAGCGTACCATACGATGTGACATGCCGATTCCTCTGTTTTCTCACAGCAAGAACAAGAGTAGTTTATGCTCAATCAATATGTCGAAAAAATTCCCGCATAAATACTGATTAAAACGCTTGACTCCAAATATTACGGCAAGAGCCTCCTTGTCCAATTGTAAGTAATTTTTCTCTAAAGAATGTAGTGTATGTGATGCAAATGCAATTGTACGGATTTCTCCACGATCAGCTTTATGATCAATCATCGCACCAACGCCGTAAAGCGAACAAGAGGTTTCTTAGGATCGAAATAAACCAAGATTCCCGGTGAAGCCAGAAGGCGTTTGGCGTTTTCAAACGATTGCTGCTCGCTTGCGGACCAAGCCCACTTTACACCCTTCTTTAGCAAATCATTCAAGGGAGATAGAATAGTAGAAAGGTTGGACAAAAATCGTTAATGGGACAGCCTGCCGATGAAAGAACGTAGTTACGTTTCATTTTGTGGTGCAGGCGTCTCTAGGATGGGTTTCATTTGGTTAGATAGTGGGTGTAAGCCGGTTCGATCGAGTTTGAAACCCAAGTATTCAAAAGGATCAACCATAAATTTGCACTTAGATTTCTTCAAACATAGCCATCGCTCTCCTAGTCGCTGAAGTACGCAATTTAGCGTTTCCAAGTGTTCGTCTTACATCCATCCGGTACATGTAAGCACAGGTGTTTGGTATATCTCTAAACAAGTTATCGACCACGCGTTGAAATATTCCATGGGCTGCTATACGACAAGCCATATGTGTTGCAATGGTGGTAAGGATATGGGGATATTCATCCAATTCCAGTTGGGAGTAGGCATGACTGAAGTCCTGTTTCGTAAAGTGTTGCCCCCCAGCCAGGGTTACGTACAAGTCCTCTATTCTCGGTAGCGGGCATTGGTCAGCAAGTGCGAATCTGTTCATACTTACTTTGTAGTCACCACATATTCGTACGTTACCATCAGATTTAGGCACAGGTAGAATCGGAGCTGCTCAATCCGATTGCTCGAACCTTACTGTGTACGTGACGCATTAATTTGTGCTCTCATACTTTGGATTTATTTCCTCAATCATGTATCATTGAACTCGCCTCGATTTGCTAGTTCGGAATATACCCGTTTGAGAATAGCATTCTTGTTCGAATACTTTCGAGAAGATCGCATCATTTCGAATCGACTGATAGTGTTTTCAACTCTGTCAGATTGAAACTCGTTGAACCGCGTCACTCATTCAAACTCGTTCGCATTCTACCGCTTGGTTCTTACCATTCCGATCCAACGCATTCACTCCACCGGTATCTATCGATCGATAAACAACTGCACTGACTAATCACTCACTGGATTGTAACAATGACACGAAGGCCGACTCGATGCCCCAGACAAAGAAGGCAGCACGTGATGCATGTCAAATTTGCAACAAATGGGTAAGTGCTAGATCACACGTAGTTAAATGTTTTGGCTGCTTGGGTAAAATACATACCAACTGTGATAAAGTCCCAACGCAGGAAGTGGTATCATCTATTAACAACGTTGATTTCGCCGGCGTTTGCTACGTATGTAGTGCATGTCAAAGTAAACAGTCTAGCGATACACCCACAAATTCCCCCTATGAGGCAAAGCTACAATCTCGAATAGAGATTTTGGAAACATTTTGGTAAATACAATTGCCAACGTAATTCAACCCGAAATAAATGTTTATCAAGTCGGCAAAAAGGATGAGAAAAATACGCCGAAAACGACTCCTTAACTCAGTGCGGTGACTGATTATCCGTGTGTAATAAATATAGACTAGTGAACCCTGCTTACCGTGGTCCTCATCTGATAAAATAGCGAACACTTTAGCCCGTTCTCCCGGCCGTCTAGTTGCCAGATCCGAGTAACCCGAAAAAGCAAAAGTACCGCTCATTCATTTAAGGCAGATATCGCTCTCAGTGTAATCTTCACAAATGTACTGGAGCTGACAGATACACTTTTTTCAGCAAGACAAGCACATGAGCTCAATGTATGGACTAAGCTCTGTACACACATGGGCTTGAAAGCTTTAGTACCTAGATCGCTGACCCCATTAACTAGGTCGTAGACCGTCCGCGCCTATTTAGAGTGACATTGCGAACTAAATCTGACATGAAGGAAGTCATCTTCAATGCGTATCTACTCCGTTTGACACGGTATGACTTGCCGAGTCCAAGCCGAGAAAAGGTCAATCCACTTGTCGAGATCAGTCTACTTCACGCTATTTAATATTCCTCGTTTTCCCCGAAAATGTTGATAAACTCTCAGCTTCAGAATCCAAGCAACACGATTTGAAGCAATGGTTATACATTGCCGATACCATTGGATCTCGTGATTCAATCACTGTAGACACTTTTAGAATACCTAGATCCTCCAACTATAAATGCGATGGACAGAGTCCTCTTAAGATCACTTCTCTAACCACCGACATGGCTATCGCTATCAATACCAACTGGAAATCGTACCGCGCAAAACTTCCGCCAGACGTAAAACTAAGCGTGCCCAAGTGTGTTCACTCACTAGCACCCAGTGAACCATCGCAGTCACAGTTTGATTGCAATCTTGTTACTGCCAGCCAAAATTCTACTGAAAAAAACGATAAAGGTCAGACTCGTTGCGAGTCGGACCAATGGCTACATTACACGATCCTACATTGTGTAAGATAAATAAAATCAAGTGTATATATACAAATGCTGAGTGTTTAACCAAAAAATTAGCTGATCTATGCGAGCTTTGTGACAGACTTTTATCCGATTTGGTTGCGGTTACAGACACTTGGTTCCAGCCCTACGGGACTGATGCTGAGCTCTCGACTCGGAAAATATCACTACTCCGTTGTGATCACCTAAGATCCGGTGATGGAGTTGCAATCTTCTTTTATGAAGGTTTAGCGCAGTGATACGCAATCGATCATCCTGATCTCAGCCTTCCTGATACGATGTGGTGTTTAACAAAAATAGTCAATGGAGATGAATGAACGATCGGCATCATTTACCGCTCGCCATCAATTCAATTCAATTCAATCCGAAAGCTCATTTAATGATAAACTAATCGAATCCTTACAACACATCACAAGATGCCAGACTACGCAATTGTTAATCATTGGCGATTTTAATCTGCCGCATCTGTTTTCAAGAGGTGAGCACTCCCTGCATTCGATTGAACATAAATTCACGGAGGTTATAGAAATTGCTTCACTGCATGATCACGTTAGCAGCCAACTCGCTGGCGGGGTCTTGACCAACCTACAACCCTTGTCCTTGTCTTAACGCCTGAGGCAACCGCGGTAGAGGATATACAATACCTGGCACCACTGGGAAAGAGTGATTATGTATGTAGTGCGGAACGATCGAGCGAAGAGGCGAAAGTCATAAGGAAAATACAATTTGAATCCTTAAATATCAGTCTCCGGGGCGCACACACTCAAGAGTTTGATTTCATGGATTCTGGGTCATATTACAATACATTTCTAAATTATTTGAATTCAAAGATTGAAGAAAACTCGAGTTTTATACCACAAAATGCAGTCACAACTAACAGTTTGTTTTCCATAATAGAACTAAGATATGGTTAGCTATAAAGTGACAGTTTCGTGTAACGCATAAGAATTTTTATACGGGAGCAACTTGGAAGCGATTCTGTAAGATACGGAACCACGTCACGACTCTAGTAAGAGAATATTGCATGCCATTCCAATGAAAATTGCTTAAGAGATGGAAAGTAATCCTAAGCTTCTCTGAAAGATAGTAAATGAGAGATCAAGAATCAAACCAGGCGTATTCTTTGTACAAAGCTAATATGGATTGACTTACTCTGCCAAAGATACCGCCAATGCTTTAGTAACATCTTACTCACTTTTCTTCAATCCTATGCGTTGTATCCCATATCATGTTGTACCGAATTCACCACGTTTGAAATTATTAAGCAAATGACTGTCAATGAATATATGGTTTGGCGGGAACTTTGTCAACTAAACGAAAAGAAGTCCCGTGGCGCAGTCAAAATTGCCCCCGCCATATTTCGCAGGTGTCGCATTGCTTTGACTGCTCCTCTCACGCGCTTATTCAATCTCAACCTACATGAAATGAAAATACCATCGCATTGGAAAGCAGGGATGATAACTCTTATTTATAAAGGCGGTAGCCGTTCAGACACAACAAACTATAGACCGGTAACGCTACTTCCGGTGATCTCTAATTTAATGGAACGCATTGTGACTGCGCGCATTAGAAAACATTTTGAAAACCAAAAATATTATGACCGCAGCACAACACGGTTTACAAAGAGATCGTTGCTGTTTATTTAACCCTCTTACAACGTTCAAGATGCAAGATTCAAGATTCAAGATTTATGGTTAAAAAAGCAAATTGCTGTACAGTACCATAGGATATACGTATAAAAAATTAAAAAAATCGTTACTTGTATTATCATATCCGTGTTCTTCATAGGTGGAGCAAAAATAATCCTCAATGGCAACACAGACTGAGGAAAAATAATCTTTGAGGATTGGAACAAGGCACTAGACGA
>JACCGJ010017568.1:2500-17633 GCA_013407085.1 Atriophallophorus winterbourni
TTTAGAGATTTATTTAACAAAATTTGTCAGTTTTCTCAGTTTTGTTTTACTTTCAAATTGATATTCCGATGTAGCCAGTGACCCGAAATGTGAATACCTGTAAAACAAATCGGGTTATCTTTCGTGAGTGTTACTAAATAACACTAAAGAAAATACTCACGTTATCACTGAGTGGTTTCACTGTTGCATGGATAGTTGCGATTGATAATTTTCACCTTTATCGGTTCTCCTCTCGATTGATTCGTTGGGGATTGCGATGGCGTATAGCGGAAAGAATAAGATAAAAAGTTTAATTAAGTGGCTACCACTTTCAGAGTTCCCGCGTTTAAGCGAGCGTGTTGGTGATGTTAACTGGTGAACACTATATCCCGACACACTATGACCCAACCTTTTCACTCCGAATGAAATGCATTAACTTAAGGCCACAATTTCTTCTAAAAACGTTGTTTCAACTTCAAACAAAAATATAAACACTCTTGTGTTTTGACTGCGTGATCAATGCTAAGTTGATTAGGTTTGAGGGTTTGCATCAGCGGTTTGAATAGATTGGATCACCTTTTCGTGGTTATAATGCCAGCCCATTGACTGGTACAAAACCAAACACGTCATCATGATAACGAAAAAATATTTAGAACTTACACGTGGATAGTTCTCACGGTTTATTGATCCTGCAAAGCAGATAAATAGTTAAAAAAAAGTGGGTCAGTGATAAGCGAATGATAGCACTCACCATATATCGCCATGGCACCAATATCAGCAACACGCGGGATCGAATGAAGCAATTAATCAAATATTTGCATACAATTAAAGCACCACTTTTCAGTTTCGAAAGGTGGAGTAATTATACAATAAGTATGGTACCATTCGTTGCAGTAGGGGCATTGCTCCCAATCGATTGTTTTTCCACCGAATTCAGGTGGTTCATCTGAACCGCACTGCCCACATATTTGCGCGTGATCTAAGAAAGCGTCCAGATCTACTGGTGGCATTCGAGAGGTGGACGGAATAGGAATTCGAGATCTAGTTTCCCGTCCACGACCGCTTATGCGGCCATCATAAACGCCTATTACGCGAGTATCGCTGCCTTCATAAGCGGCTACAGTTTGATCTTCGTCATTACTGGTCATTGGAGAATTGTGGCTATCATTAGTTGCAATATTTTCTACATTCAATACCGTATCCATCGTCAGATTGTCGTACACGGCAGTTTCCAATGACATCTGAGCCTCGTCCAAATCAAAGATATACGGAGGCAAGCTCCGTGAACTAGATGTAGTTAAATAGTTGTCCATACTTCGAATTAGAAGATTGAAGTATAGGGGTTCAAAATGACGGTGAAACTTACGTAATACATCTAAACCGTAAGAAAAACATGATGAAAAGCCGCGACTAGAACGCCTAGGAACGTCCGCTGAAGAAAAATTAACCTTTAACGCTTCATTACTAGTCCTTAGCCAGCGTTGGGACACAGGAAGTGAAGACAATTCAAAGTTGCTGTATGAAGCAGCTGCAATAACATGTCTGCAAGGCAATCCTTGGTCAATAAAAAAGGGGCATGAACACTTCCAAGTGGAGCAGCACACACCCCAAGAACCCGCGTCCCTAAGGAGCACCATAAATTCCGTTGAACCTACAACCCTTACTGTTGCTGCAGCTACGTTATCCGAAATGAGATCGACAGCATATGGCATGAGTAGATCACAAAGTGCATCAAGTTCCGAGTGGTTCGGAACATGCGCACGCCTTCGACTTATCGAAATAATTTCGCTTTGCCGGTGCCAAATAAGATACGTTGCACTAATTTTAGACAAACGAATGGCCTCCCATATTGCTATCTTACCACTAAGGAGATTCATTTTTATATACCTATGCATCACCTCCACCATATTGGTGTCCCCAATTCCGTACGTAGCCACTTTTGGACGTCGAGAATTCGCCCACTTATGGGAGTTGCAACAATGTTGCCCCTTAAAATAAGCGTAAAATACGGGATCTGCTCGTTGTATATTAATTAAGGCAAAGGCGTAACGCCATATACGACGAGTGGTTATAGCTACACGTACCCACTTCAGTGCTTCGGTCTGGGGGTTACGAGGTGTGACATTGCGGAGCATGTGCACTCGGCAAAGCAGATGAGCAGCGTGTGGGAATACTTCTTCCACGGCATTCGCTATCGCAGGAGCGCCGTCAGACATAACAGCTCGCACTGCGTCACACCCACCGACGCATTCTACAAAGGTCAGCAGAAACGTGCGGATGTCATCCGCCGTTTCCCTCCAAAGAAAACCTATTGCTACTGGCAGACTTTTTCTGCAACCGTCTACTATCATTAATTGATATAAAAAATATTTCTCACGATTTGTACGGAATGTACCATCGATGAGAAAGAAATCGGAAAAACGGCCATACAAACTCAGCATTTCTTGGGTAACGAAGACAAAAAGCGTCATCCGGTTAGTTTCGTCCAGTAGTACTCGTGCCTTCCCGTTGGCGTTGTATTCAGCTTCCATTTATCGAATATAGGCTGAAAAAATGATTGAAAATATAGACAGTGAAATTACGGTCTCCAAATTGTAATTCTTACAAACTTACCAGGATTGTTACGTTTGTCCAGCGCACGTCGACGAAGGTTGACAACATCAGAACCAGTCAAATCTTTCTGGAAACGTCTGTTTACATAATATCTTATGTTGAGAGAAGAAGCTCCGCATTCCAGCATCGGTCGTATGATCTCTTGTTCCGAAAGCGTCAAGCGTCGGTTGCGGAAGTTCCAGGACTCAACTGCACCACCTTGCAAGTCATGATTATGAATCATGTTGCTATTCGTAATGCGGAACCGAGGCCTCATACGGCCCACATTGATAAATAATTCGCATTGTGTTGCCGTAGATACGCGATGTCGAATACCAAGGGTTTGTTTTTCCCAAGAATCCTTTCCGTTGACATATATATTTCACATATGTCACATCGCCGCTTCGATTTTTTTTCGATGTTCGGACAGAATAGTGGGCGCCAGAAACCCGAGCGAACTCGTCCAGCATACTCATCCAGACTTTCGAACAAGCGGCCACCAACGGTTGCCTGAAAAAGCTGAGTGATATCATTAGAGCTCATTATGAATAAAGTGGCGCAGAATTAGAAGCAGAGCGTAATATTGGAAATGGAATTGTGAAAATAACCAATCATGTAGCTTTTGAAAACAAGCAACCAATAAGAATTCGATGAAGGGTTTTAATAACAAGCAACCAATAATAATTCGATTAAAGGTTGCATCAAAATGGTATTTTACTTACAGCCTACTGACAATTTGAAAGTAGTTAGATAGAATTTTTATTTCAACGCTACATCCTAGGTCATCCGAGCAAAAAAGGGTAGTGGAGATAACGTTCTCCCCAGGAGCGGAGCTTGGTTGTTCAGGGCTATTTTGGAAGCACTCATACATGGGACCATTTTATAGATAAAAAGACTCACTTCCTACTACCACCCCAGGCTTGAAAACCTTGGAAAACCCGTGCAATCTTGGAACCTATGGTCATAGTCAATTGATTATCATGAATATGTATGTAGGAAGCCACAGCACTGAGCCAGTCAAAGTGTGCCGACACAGTCAGAGACTGCACGTGGGCTAGATACCTCAGGTTCCAGGGCTATCAGAGTAGAAAAAGTCAAGCCGAAAAGTTACGCTGTGGGCTTCTGGCTACATGGCAGTCAGTGGTTCTTGGCATCTTGAATGGATCTATTTCACTGCAACGACCATTGTGGTGACCGAAACCTGCTTAATATAGGTGTTTTAGAGCTTCGGATAAAATATAGGTTTGGCTCGTACACTTGTCAACATCGATATCGATATATGCTCTTTGTCGGAAACGCGCCTGCAGAACTGCTAATCCCTCACCTGTCCAGTGATGATGATACCACGGTATCCACCCAGGCCTGGTGTCGGAATCGTTTAGAGTGACAAGGCTGAGGTCACACTGCTAACCTGTATCCCTGTCGAAAGTCGCCTTTGTACAATAAGACTCCAGGGTTTGCGAGAAAACCCGAAGTCGCAATCAACCCCCAACTTGCTTGTCATTGCTATGCACCGACTAATTTTAGCCCCGACCTTGCCAAAGATGAGTTCGTCCAGTAGTAACATCGCTATCTTTGCCAGAGCCGTAAATGCCCATGTATGTCGTCTATCTCCAAACCACCATTTATTGAGGAAATAACAATGACGAAAGGCTGTTTAGCTTGTGCCTAAAGCACGTTTTTTTCTTGTTAATACAAACTTTCGCCATTCGAAAGGTTATTGCTTCACTTGGAAATCGGTGGATGACCTCAGTCACTCAAAATGATCATATCGCTATCAGCTACTCATGGCAGCGCCGTCTGAGAGCGTTGCTATTACTGGGCATCTGTCTAAAGTTTAATCACATGTTAGTCTATGCTAAGCTATCCATACGATTGGACAGAATATAATCAGGCTTAAGACCGGCCGGTTCTCATGGATTTTCAGTCCAACTGGAATATGCAACTTTTTGAAGTTCCTAAAGATACCGTCTATGAAAAAGTAATTGGATAAAAATCCTCCTTGAAAATAGCCGCGTTGAATAGATTCGGTCTGACTTCCCATGTAGGTAAAAACTGGTTTTCAGCTAATTCTCTGCTTCCAATGGACCAACACCAGTTGCCTTCTGCTGATAACATACATGATGAGTCACAATGGCTTATTATAAACAAACATTGTTGCCAGGTTGAATATTTACTCGGATAGTTAATGGAGTTCTGTGGCTGCAAAAATAGAATCTGCGGCGGCTGTAGGTAATTTCAGAAAACTATTTCAGTTTATACGAACTATTGGTAACAATGGTTAGGCAGATGGTTCGTCAATTTTACAATGGCACATGCTCATAGAACGATCGATAGCACAGTATAACGCACATTATAACTGGTTTTTCTGTACCCACTGACTTTGGGGATACAGAACAAGGTACCCCATGGACTATTTCTTTCTATGCTTGAACTAAATCAGAGATTTACAATAAACTCCATTTATTTATTATATTTGCACAATCGGAGAACCGAGCCCACCCAGCTGGCACCACGTGGAGGTATTTCGGCAAGCCAGCCAATGAACTCCATAGCCTTAAGCCCCGCAGGGCATCAGGTCCTGGTGCCTTGTTACTGTCATTATTCAAAGATAGTGGTCGCACCCTATGGTTTGTCGTGGTTTGCCAACGTATGACCTGTGGAATGCGTTTCCAACTCTTGGATAGAATCAGTAATTGATCCAATTCTTAAAACGTCAGCGTGGTTTCTCTGACAATCATCGGGGTATCAGTCTTATTTTAGTGACTCCTCATATATTTGCCTCAATTTTGCTTCACCGGTTGTGTGTAAAACGGGAAGGGCAGATCCGTCAGGATCGTGATGGGTTTTGTGCCGGTCGATGGTGTATAGATCAATTCGTTACGCGGGGACAAGTTAATTCGAGCAAACGCCGTGGCGTTTGTAGACCAACTTTGGGGTGACATCCTTGCATCCCGACAAGATTTGATTCAATTGATCTAGAACAGTCTATGGAAACTTGTGCTAAGACATCATCATCATCAAGACAGCAATACACCGGTAGCACCGTACCGAATGCTTAACTGCCAGACAACCATGAAAAGTCAACTCCTAAAAGATGGGAAGGGTGGAGGACTTAAATTGCTACGGGTCTAAAAAGAGTAAGCACAAACAAACTGGTATGAGGTGTCTACACCTCGAATGGAACATGCATTTAAACAAGTTTCGTGAACGAGTAGAGCAACATCAGCACGGCAGCTTCCTTGTGGCTTTCACTGTAATGCATCATAACAAGCTTTTCTCGTCACTCCGCTTGACAACATACAAGGTTATGCAAACACTCCAAGAAGATGCTTAGTGCAAGACCGCCATTGAACACGGTTTCGGGACATATCCTGAAGCGTAACTAACCATTGCGATATATGATCGCGGGGACACCAGACTGGAAGACGCGCTGCGCCTACTTTGGAAAGGTTACTAGTAAGAATTTTTAGCTGCCTATGCCATGTGACGGTTTGGCCACCCCGAGATTTACGCCAATCAGGATGTGGCGTCGCAAAAGAATCTGTTTCGGAAGTCGGTGGTCCGGCATCCGTAAAACGTGACCCAACCAGCGTAACCTATGCAGGTTGATCTGATTCTCTATATCGACATTACTACCAAACAACTTATTTCGGAGAGTATCGGTGCGCATACGATTGTAACAGCTAACTCCTAGAATGCTGCGGAGACACCGGCTGTCAAATACTTGGAGACGCTGAATGTGTTCTTTACGTAAGGTCCAGGTTTCGCACCCATAGAGTAACACAGCCCGCACTGTCGCTTTATAGACTCTACCCTTGAGTAGCAGAGACAGTCCTTTCTGACGCCAGAGGTGACCTAAGTTGCGAAATGCTACGGTCGCTTTAGGAATGCGTGCCGAGACCTCGTTATCTAACGATGCAGAATTATTGATACAACTACCGAGATACGTAAAACGATCCACAATTTCAAGCGCCTGATTGTCAAGTAATAAAGCCTTGTTCGATAAGTCGATGTCCTGCAGAAGAACACTGCACTTAGAGGGCGCAAAACGCATTACAAATGCGGGCACAATACTAGATAGCTTGTTCAGTATCGCCTGTGCATCTGTGTATGAGTCGAAGAGCAGAACTATGTCATCAGCATAATCCAAGTCGAGAAGCTTGACGCCTGGCATTAGGTGAACTCCGAAGGCTGGAGCACCGTCGCTGCATAATTCCATGATAGCATCAACTACGAAATTGAACAAAAACGGAGACATCGGACATCCTTGTCGGACGCCACTTGTAGTGTTGAATTTGGGAGAAAGTTCGTTGTAAACCTTAACGCATCCGGATGTATGACCATAAAGTGCGCGTAGTATGTTGACATACTTATGCGGAACGCCTTTGCACAGCAAGGTCTTAAACAGGACATTTCGATCGACTGAATCAAATGCTCCTTTGAAGTCTAAAAAGATGGCTATTGTCGGCTGTCGATAGGTGTGCCGCAGTTCTAATATCCGGCGAAGAGTAAAAATGTGGTCGACACAGCCTCTGCCAGGCCGGAAGCCAGCTTGCTGCTCACGGGTCTGTGATTCCCTATGCGAAGACAAAATATTCGAGAAGTATGCTGGATCTTGAAATCATTATACTACCAAATTTCGGGCAGTTGTCATCTTTATTCATTATCTCCAGCTGAGTGTGGCATGGTTGCTCTTCCTTTGCACAATTGTAATTCGCCATCGACGATGTCTTAAGGAAATCTTTAGTCGACATGAGGGGCGCGGTAGTCGAACTTATGGCAGGCGAGAGGATTGTTATTCTATAGTAAGCGTATGCCCTCGCACTTCTTGGAGACGATATTTCTATAATGCAACAACATATGACATGGTTTTCGCACCTAACAACTTCAAAACCCTACCCAGAACTGCAGTGGCTCTGTTCGAAATCTAACTCTGAAATGTCAATCTACAACTGTTCGAAAGCTTCGTTAACCTCGGCAATTGTGTTTCCGCTGGCGGTTTTGTCAAGGTAGAGATCTGACAGGCTGTTAGGAGACTTGTTTTAATCGTTAGGAGGGTGCCCTCCTAACACAGACTGCACGCAAACGCGAATAGCGTTAGCCAAGCTCGACTATTTACGGCGACGACGCGGTGTTTCACTCTATACTATGGGTCGAGTGTACAACCCAGTCGTGCGTGCTATGTTTCTTTATAATTCTGAAACGGTCTATCCGACTGGAAAATGTTCTTTTTTTGATTTCGACGTTTGTTGTCTACGTAAGATTGCCCACATTCAGTGCCAGAATTGACTTGCTAATATAGATATATGCAAATGGGTGTTAGGAGTAAGATGCCTCACATTGAGAGAAACGTTGATGTTAACATGTTTGTGATGGTCGGTACATGTTTTAAGAATGCTTCACAACCATTTGCCGTACTGCTCTTTATTTGTAGAGCCTAGGTCAAATAACCAGGTGGCCAGCCCATGAAATGACGCGCTGGGGTGAAGAAACTTACCGTAACGATATGCTCAGTGCGACATATTCGTTTTTCTGGGTGCTGTCCAAAAGATCCACAATGTTTGGTTGGAAACGTTACACGATATGGCTACAAACTATGGTCTGTGGCGTGTCCATGAGGCGTAAACTTGTGATTTGTTATTCCTGAATCACCACGGTTTTCAAAGAAGCTTATTTGTTATAATTGTACTTCTGGGACCGCGTTGCGTTTTATTTCGTTTTAGCTAGGCAAATGACATGTGTTATAGCATAATCACTAGTTATAACTACCAACTCTATGGATGCACGGATGTGCAATCGTGCAGCACTTCCGCGCTAGCTACGCACTAACCCGTGCTAACTGAGTTGCCACCGGTATGAGCTTCATACGAGTCAACGCTGGAGTCTCGCGCTATGCTATTTTCCCTTCCTCTAAATATCTAGGCCTGGGCAACCTGACAGTATCTTAGCCCACGTGCAGTCTCTGACTGTGTGGAACTTTGCCTGGATCAGGCTTGTGATTTCATACATACGTACATACTCCATGATCTCTATCTTTCGTTATACAGAAAATTGTTGGCCTCCTTCGACCGATATCGACCATGGATATACATCATATGCATGAAATAACTTTTCTACATCAGACCGTGATCTGCCGTTACCTCCACATGCTTAAAATCTTCTTCATATTTGGAGAACCGAGATCCTTTCCATTCACACTCTCTAGGTTTTGACTTAATTTCGCTAATCCAGCCATCCGTGGTATACATTTTACTCGTTTTCTTATTCCTTGATTAGTTTTACATTTTGTTTTTTTGTAGGAGCTGGAATCCCATCCATTGAAGTTTTCACGTTTTATGGACTCTTATTCGCGATAGACTGGTTTATTGCTAATGTTCCCAACTTCTGGATTGTTTCAAGATATTCCTTGCCCTTTTTATGCGGATGGTGTCTGTAATAGGCCTTACTGTCATTTCAGTCATTCTAAAGGTAAGCATTAAACCGATATTCGTTTCTAACTTGAGTAGTGGAAAGGTTATGCGTCTTCGCTCGCTAGAAATATCGCAATTTGAGAATAAGTTAGAAAAATTTCAGTCCTGTGTTAATGTTTAATAAAACAATACATTATTAAGGAGAAATAACAGCCGGAAATAATGCATCAAATCTCAACGACTTAAATTTGTCCTCAACTGTTTGATGTCGACGATGGTGGATTTTCGATACATGAACTTTCTATGTGGCAATATAATGTTTCGGTTGAGTAATAGATAATGATGTATATTTAACTAGATCAATGTGGAGTATGAGGGAAGTAGTAGTTAAAATTATACGAATAAGTTGACCGTATAAAAACGTTCAAAATAGTTCCTAGGATGTTTTTATGTGAATGGATATGCAATCGTGCAGTATTTCAGTACGGCGCAGGTAATACCATGCTAAATTGATTTGCCAAGTGTACTGCATGTGGAAACACACTGAAGTCTCGCTGCCATTTTCTCATATTTGTCCAGGCTTGGGCAACCTGACAGCCTACGCATAGTGTGACTGCGCGACACTTTCTCTTGATCCAAGCTTAGGATTTTGAACGTTTATGGATAGAAATACCTCGTAAAATATTTTTCGAAAGTGCAGGGATAATTACAGTGCAAAAGTTGAACTACGAGCCTAAATGTGATAAATGAATTTGGATCTAAATCCGCGTGGGTGAAGACGGAACGCGTAGATGGAGCGCTCGGTTACAATCGTAAATTCACAATTAGGATGATGAGTCGAAGTCAAGTGATCGAAAATAGTGATGGAAATACATGATATCTTGTTCACAGATCAGTTACGAAAGTATCACGCAGATTGATAAATAAATAAAAATCTCAAGGTTTTTAAGCCGGCATCTTCTGACTAGTTTGTAATTACGTCCCATGCATGCTGCTGTTTCGAAGTACAGCACATCCAATAACTGCGTCATTAGCGTATTTCAGACTCGAGTATGCTTGTACTAGGCTGATAAGAAAGTCAAAATGAAGAATGTAACGAGATTTGCTACTTGAATGACTCCTATCACATTTTTGGACAGTGAAGAACTTGATCCTTTGCTTTCGACGTATTTAGATTTATCCTCAAAGTATTTCATGTCCAGTTGATATTGTTTTTTTCTTACAACCTGTTTTTAGTATATCCACGAGTTTTATACAATCAGCATACTTTTACAACTGTCGAGAAGTCACACGTTTTGTAGTCCATGTGCACTAGCCATTATTGTCGTGCATGTTTGCTCAACAACTTATAGTCTACTTGCCGTGGTAAACGTTTCATTCTCTCTTATTCGTTTTAGAATTGAATTCCGCCAAATCTGATGAATCCAACGTGAGTCCTGGTTGTTCATTTTACAATTCCAGGCTGATGTAACTAGTTGCAATCTCATTATGACTCCTGTCTACAAACCCACTCCCATCCGCTTACTGGATAAAATGGACCCTGTTGCCACCGAAGAATTTGTTGATGAATATCGTCCTATGAATATTCCTGTCTATCAACCCACACCCATCAATCAACTCGAAAAGTCCTCTTCGAATTCTACTGTGGTTCATAATTCAAATGGAATGTACACGACTGATTCCTTCATTCGACCAAAAGACCCGCCCACTTATTCACCAGTAGTCAAACCTCTCACGTGCAAGTTGGTTCCGCCTTCTATTCCGGAGCAACCATCTCCGTTTGTTTACTACCCGTCTCCCGCGTATCCGTCTGTTGTGGACGAATCACCAATTGAAGCTAATGCCGCCTCTGTTGATACTCCATTATCAGCTCCTTTAGACTCTTGTCCACCTCCGATATGTGAAAACATTACGGATCCTGTCAAATCCTCCTCGGAAAAAAAGCTGAAACGCAAAACAAAATCTCCTATTGCTAGTGAATCTTCATCGACTTCTGTGAATGAAGAGCAAGTCCCCGTTAATCAATCGCCCAATCTCATCCCCAACTCAGACGAGTCCTCAGATATCAAACGTCAAAAGTTATTATCACTCTACATTGATTTATACGGTGATTACCCGCCTACAGAGCCTACACCTCAAAATGCTTCACCTATACGTTGCAAGGGCAAGCCTGCACTCGCTCCATATTTAGGCAAGATTGACGAATCACAAGAAAACATTGCTAAAACGACGGTAGTGAGTTTTCTTGTGTGTCTGTTTTGATTATAGAATCTTATTATATGGTCTTTATGCTCTCATTTAATTTGGCAAATGTTTGTTGTTGTTGGCCTCCGTCGGTCGATGTCGACCATGGATGTACATCACATCGCATGAATTTCATGTTTTGCAACTTTTTGAATGACTAAACAGTCCGATTCGGGAGGAACAATCTCTCCCGCAGCGCTTGCAACGATAGTCAGAACTCTGTTGTATTGCATCGGTTGCACGCCGGCGGCGTGATCTGCGTTCAGCAGTCAGGAGCTGTATTTGCTCCTCCCTGGCTTGCAGTCGACGCTTTACACAATGCCTCCAAAGTGAGCGGTCAAGAGCAAGTTCTTCCCAGATTGCGGGGTCAATTTCAAGAGCTTTCATATCTCTTTTGCAAACATCTTTGTACCGCAAGTGCGGTCTGCTCAATGGTCGACTTCCTAATTCCAACTCATCCACCGTAGAGTAGATCTTTCGGAATACGACCATTTTCCATTCTATAGACATGACCAAGCCACCGCAGGCGGCGTGGCAAATGTTTACAAGTGATTAATGCCGATGTTTTGGTTATGGCTTGCCTGAAAAATGCATTAGAATGAAAATAAATCAATACTAAGTAATTTTCTGCTAAATCCTCTAGCAATGTTGTGGCGACCGTAGCATTTCGCAACCTAGGTTACCTCTGGCGTCAGAGAGGACTGTTTCTGTTACCCAAAGGTAAAATTTACCATGCGACAGTTCTGGTTGTGTTGCTGTATTGTTGCAAAACTTGAACATAATGCGGCACTTTGCCTGGATCAGGCTTGTGCTTTCATACCATAGCATCATTTTGTGTTCTTGATATATATGAATAAAATCACAAACTGTAATCCGGACCAAGTATTTGCAGTCGAATTGCAAATATGCTGACGTACTGATGGGACGCAGTAAGACGTTCAAACAAACCACAATAGCTTTATGTTGCTCCTTGTGTTGCACCATCGCATGCCACACGATTTTTCTCTGACAAAAATTGTTACATTAAATGCAGTCGGCAGTGAGCTGCGACCATTCACTGTTATTTCATTCGTACTTACGTTATCCTGGGCATAATCTGAAGTTCACATACTAGGTTGTATACGGTCTTTGGTCTTAGCGAAAGCTTGACAACGTGATATCGACAGTTAGGCAATCAGTCACTCATGTTCAATTATTTTACCAAGTTCAACATCACCCCCTGATTATCGTCATGGATGTCAATCTCACACATTTCTTTGCTAAATTATGCGTTCGTCTGTTTCAAGGTCGATTCAGCCGATAAGAAGCTGTCCAATGTCGTCTTAATCCCACGTCCACGCGTTCCTTTGCGGAAAAGTGATAAAATCCCCATGCCCATTCGCACTCGTTATCTGGATCAGTTTATAGAGGAGTGCCTCGTAATCTATGAATGTCCCAACGATGCCTATGATCGGGTAAGTCAAGCCTTGTTGTCTTCCTTCGTGGGATCGCTGTTTCTCAATATTACTTGGTTCATTGTAATTTTCAGGCTTTAAATGCTGAGCAGGCTTGTCACGATAAGGCGGCCAGTCGTATGGCCTATCTGAATGCGGTTATACAACAATTGAAATCTTTGAAAGCTGAGAAGGCCAGGATCCAAGAAGCCGGTGTCAAGAAACCTATAAGTTCCCAGTACCGAGTGCAGTCCAATTCGAACCCCGATGATAGAACCAGCACTAGTGCAGTGAAAGACGACGCAGCACTAGCAGAAGAGCGTCTAAACGAAGCGGTTCGAGGTTAGTGACTTATCGCAATTCAGCTTTTTTCTTATAATCATTGTTAACTTTGCTTGGTAGTGTTGTGTTGCGAAAACGTTGGTCGCAAGCCATTTATGCGCTTTTAATGATGCTTAGCTACTACTATTTCTATTTTCTTTTTATTTATTTTGTCATGTCTGTCTAGGCCTGGGCAACCTGACAATATCTCAGCCCACGTGCAGTCTCTGACTGTGCGGCACTTTGCTTCGATCAGACTTGTGCTTTCATACATACATATACTATAACTACCTCCTAAAATGGGCTCTTGTCTCATCTCTCAGAGAAAGAAGTGGCTAAAATTTATAGCATGAGTTCAACTTTCTTCGTGGTATTGGGAAGTAATGATACCTAAAACCTGGGCCGAACATTATTTTTTCTCCTAGAGTGTTTGCATAGTTGATTTTGTTAAAAAAACGCCTGTCAGGCGAGGAATCTTGCCTGGCAGCATGTGCTTGTTACCCCGAGTGCCACCACTGCTTTGCGTTACTTTTTTATTCGGCAGAATTATTTTTTACTTGTTGTATGTATGTATGAAATCAAAAACACAGTTTCGGGCAAAATTGCTCGGTGTCGGATAGCTGTATTTGAGACGAGTTTGTTTGTGTTACCAAGGAGGCGATTATGAATACGAGAATTTCGCTAGTTTAAGAGTTATGCAAAAAGATCGCTTTATGTATCGATGTCAAAACATCAATAATCTGCGTGGCCGCTATCTTCCGTTGCTGGGTTCAACACGTGAAAAGTTCACGTCTGCGAGTGATGTGGCCGGCGTCTCAAATTTGCCAATTTACCAATTATGGTTCTTTCCGCCTTTTGTGTATTTACTCAAACAACGGCGGTCCACATTTAGAGTTAATATATGAAGGTGTGAATGCACAAGCACGTGTTTTGGAATATTAACTGGAGCTCCTCGATTTACCTGGGCTCTAATACGTTCGTATTGTTGTGCTTATAATGGATCGCATATTAAAGCAATTAGAGATGCAGTGAACTCTTTGTTGTTGCTCATCATCCGAAAAAGTAGATGGAAAACTTTGAAGAATGTACGTCTCCACGGATGTGCAATCTTGCAGCATAACTGTGATGTACGTCTAACAGCGTGCTAAATTGATTGGCCAGAGGTAGTGAGCTGCATGCTGAAACAGGCTGGAGTCTCACTGAAATTTCTATTTTCTTTCTCGTATCTGTCTAGGCCTGGGCAACCTGACAATATCTTAGCCCACGTGCAGTCTCTGGCTGCGCTGCACTTTGCCTGGAACAGGCTTGTGCTTTCATACATACAATGTAAAATATCTCTTATTTATTACATGTGATATTCTTTGCCATAATCAGGTCGTCTACTCTATGACCAATTGTGCAAGTACCTTCTGACTGACGAGCAGTTGGTTGCCAATGGATTCCCGTTGCAAGACAAATCAGACACCACCGTACTTTGCAAAGCCAAGCTTGCTGTTCCCGATGGCAAGAAGGCTATCTACGCCACCTGCCAAGGTTTGTCCATTTTTGTATTTCCTCTCTGTGTCTCTCTCCAGGCCTTTGCTTCGTGATAATGGTCACGATGATGCTTTTGTCTTCATGGTTTTCTAATCGAATTGTAACTGTTACCTAGATTCTCAAATTTTCTGTGTTGTAGTAACAAAAATTGCGGATTCACAGCGCTCAATCTGCTATTGAAGTCATTAGAGGTTATTACCATGAAAATTAAATTCGAAAGCAGTTGCTTCTCACACAGAAGCTTCGTCAGACCAATGGTGATAGTCAAAACAGGGAACCTAATTAAATAAGACTCCATACCCCGCTAAACTTTAGTCACATTTTCCCACCGGTTTAATCGTGTCCATGTGGGCCAGTATCAATTGACCTTGACCTAATTCACGCTGCGCTGAATACGTAGACCACTCGATCCGGTGTTTGTTTTCATGCCATTCCATCCCTAGGATTTCAATAGGCTGTTTAGTGGTAAGATCAATTATAGCTGATGGATGGACTGCTATTTAATTACGTTCCTTGGTCTGACAAAGCTTCCGTGTGAGATGCTAAACGCGACCAAAAATTTGCTATCACCGATTGCTTTCGAATTTCATTTTTATGGCAATGACTAATCGATCG
>JACCGJ010017569.1:0-10979 GCA_013407085.1 Atriophallophorus winterbourni
ACCCGCTGCTCTGAAACTTTGTGATGGTATTGTATCATCTAAATTCCGAAGTTGATGCGCATCAGGAATATTGGACAAATTAACTGGAGAAGTTTAGGGTTGGTCAAACGAATAACAAATGTACAAAAATTTCAGAATGGTGCACAAAGTTCTGTTTTGTGTCACCTCCACCATTTAGGAACAATTCCCAGCATTAACTCATTTGAAATCATCCTCTATCGGAATAATAGCATCAAATCCATATTAAAAATGTTAATATAGAATGCGTAACCCTAACATATTGTCACAAATGCGCATATTGTGCCCATGACGATTAACAGTTTTGCTTGAAACTGAAGATCAACAAATCGGTGTTGTTACCGTGCGAAATTACCCTGAAATATAAAAATTAATGTCAGGCCCAAGTGAGATACTTATCGTATATCTGTAATTGAATTTTGCTATACATTACAAAAATTGACTAGAAATGGATACGGGCAATTCACTACCCTAATAATTTGTTAAGCGTTCGATCTGCTGAAAGCCGGAGTTGTTTTGATAACTGATTTTTTAGAAGATGAGTTTTCAGATTTTAGTATTCCAAACGAATTCTTATTGATGAAAAGCTACAACGCATATAAACAGTTGAGATTAATCTTTGTTTGATAGCTGGACGTTGTGGAACCATCTGACTAAAATCAAATCTCATTATTTATTATTCAAGTGAGTCAAATCTTAACAACACAGAATAAATTTTATTGACGCAATATCTATTGTAAATCCTTTGGATGAAATGATAACGAAAATCATGACGATATATCTGAGACCATTTCTCGGAAAATGACCGACATCAGTGCAATTTCCGTTGATTTAACGAAGACATTTAACTTACAAATCAGAACGTGTTTCTTTAAATTGTTCAATACTATGGGCTGATTTTAAGTCAGATTGAACACATTTTGTATTTACATTCTGACATAAATTTATCAGTACAATTGAACTGGATAAGCTTTGGAAACGTTTGAAATTTACCGAGTTTACAAACTGGAATTATTGTATGAGGGTAGAAGTTATTTTTTCACGCAAGTGATGTTTTGGCGAGGGTTTCAACGCTGAAAAGCGTAAAGAGCCAGGATTTAGAAAGCGCACAAACCTATGATAAAATTCCTAATTACTAGCAGCTTTTAGCCCATTTCGTCATATTTCTTTCAATGAGATTAAACTTTTACTATTATCGTCTTTGAAATACTTACAAGGCGACGAATTTTTCTCTGTTATACTCAGAGTCGATGCGGTCGCTACGTTGACATAAAGCAATGATGTTTATTTATTGGGCCGAGTGCACAATGCATATTCGCTCTTCGAAATCAATCACAATTACCTCTAATCATTGATTAAAAGATCACCAGCGTTTGGCAGGCAAACTCGTGCTTACTTTTTGTCTAGCATGGTTGTCTAATTTTCGTGAATTTTCGTTTACAGTTCATATATAAATTTGGCAGATTTAGTTCATTGTAAAAGAAAAGATTTTTGCGTGTGAAACAGTTTTTCGGTTGAAATCGAGAACGGATAGACTATCACAAAATCTGAATAATCAGATTCGACCTTAATTATATGTTTTGTTGGTTAAAATAGTGAAACAGTTTCGTAGAATTAAACATTACGAATTTATATACTGAAGAGATGGTTTGTTAATCCTTATGCATCAAAATTTCGGTTGATTGCGTTCATATCAATATGGACGATATCACCATCTGTGTGAGATCACCGTTACATGCCAAACAAAGGCGAATGGCTGACTGAGTCATATTACCTAATAAGTGGTAGATGTTCGCACGTACTATAAACGGAAATCTCTTTGTGAATATATGTTACGTTTAGTTTCACACAAATATGCATTTTCCCAACATATAATAATCGCCATGGCGCCTGTGCATAAGTTGCGTGGTAAGATTAAAAAACTTAAAAAGCAGATGTATTCGAAAGCTCATAGGTAGACTCATCGATGTGTGGACATCTAAACAGATCCCAAAATTTGTTCACACTCGATTATTTTGGTATCTATAAAGCCGCTTTAAATTCCAGTGCGAAATTGTTGTTACAATATTGAAAAGTATAAAGACGCAGAAATCAGTTAAATATAATTTATCGGACAAATATAAGTAAATAATATCGCTGATGCAACGAAACTAGACAGATTGATGAATAGTTCAATAGGCAATCCATTCCAAAACCAGATTTAATAAAACGCAGATAAGTAAGTGTAAGCCATGAAGAGGATCTGATTTATACGATAGAAATATACATAGAACAAGTTAACCTACATTCGTGATACATGAATTATCACTTTACAGCCATCATAGAGTATAGTGAATCTTAAACATACCACAAAGATTCACTTAGAAAATGCAAACATTTTAAGCACATCCTCATTCATCGAATAATTCAATATAATTTGTAAAACACAAATTGTATTTTCATCCCAAAATTCAAAATAAAAAATAAAATGATTTAATAATAATCAATACAATATTTGATTCTTTAAATACTTATTGAATAACGGCTATAGCAAGAAATTTCAAATTCCTTTTCATTCGGTCTTGTCAGCACAACCAACCACAAGTCGCAGATTTTGGATATAACGACCAACGCATGTTTAACATCGACAGATATCTTTATAGAGACATCGTCATATTTAAATAATTTCATGCCATATTAACAATGAAGTGAATATATTTCAATCGCACATTACGAATATATTTTGCAGTATGATCCGGAGAATTTATACAACAAAACTCAAATAATCACATGAAAAATATAATGATATTTTTTACATAATCGCGTTTTCTGTTGAAATTACGTGTGTTGCTAGAGTCGCTCATCTATCGATATGTCTTGTTGGCGGTTGACAAAAAAATTGAAATTGAAAACAGTTGTGCGATGATTACCTTATTAGAAATTTTATTTTCAAATCGCAGAATACTTGGTTTCAAATAAGAGCCTCAGTTGCTAGTGCTCCTCTGCATTTTGATGATCCAGCAGATTGTAGAATATGTTGTAGATAGTGAGTCATGGATCGTGAGATAACATATAATTTTGACTCAGAGGCGACCACATAGGAAATAAGAACGCACGTGGACAAAGAGTATATTGTAATTATGAAGTGTTTTGACTGTGTACAAATGGTATTTAACAGATGAATATTGTTGACTGAGTTAACGTTAACAAAATCAGCTGTAGAGCTGTAAAATCTAATGGTGAACCTGAGGATGTAAGTAACTTGCCAGGTAGTTTGAGTGTACAACAGTACACCATTTTAGCAGATAAGCAATCTAGGTTTTCTTTCACGGTGGTGAGAATATCAAAAAGCACCAAGGGCAATGACCCGGACGAACGTTCTAAATTCCCGTGACTCATGATTGCGCCTTCCAGTTGCTGGTGAATTCTCTCGACTGAGGCATTTGAAGAAGATGGTAGGCTCTATGCTGTATTTCCTTCGTACCGAGTATTCTATTCAGTTCTCGAAATAACGTTGACTAAAATTGGGAACCTCTGTCACCGGCTTTACCAGTGGATATGTCACAAACCAGAAAAAATTGCAATTAGGTGTCGTAATAAGTGGATTTCACACGAATGTGAAGTATTGTACCGATTATTACAGGGTCATTATTCTGTGAACGTGTTAAATTTTCAAAGTCGATTCCAGGTAGGTCGATAGCACTCAACTGAGTCTGAGAGAAAGAAGCCGCAAATTCTACGGCAATGAAGGTTGGAAGCATTCTAACAACGCGATTGTAACGTGTGCGTTTCGTTCGAATACGGTATGACTAGAATAAAGCACCAATTTGTTTGTTGAAGACGGGTAATGTACATTGATTGATAACATCATCTTCCTCCTTGTCTTCGTTATTCGAATTATGGTTCATTGTGCGAATCATAAAAGTCAAATAGAATTGAATGCTTGTTGGGGCACACCAATTTGTAGTGGATCGTGAGAATGCGTGGGTTCCAGTTATATCCACATACAATTTTGACTGGGATACAACCACAGAAAAATACTTGGTTTCAAATAAGAGCCTCAGTTGCTAATGCTTCTCTGCATTTTGATGATCCAACATATTATAGAATATTTAGTAGATAGTGAGTCATGGATCGTGAGATAACATATAATTTTGACTCAGAGGCAACCACAGAGGAAGTAAGAACGCACGTGGACAAAGAGTATAATGTAATTAAGGAGTGTTTTGACTATGTACAAATGGTATTCAACAGATAAATATTGTTGTTTGAATTAATGTACATGAAACCAATGAAATGTCAGTAATAACGATAAAAAGAAATCAGTAAATCAAAATTGAATTATCAATAATCGAAATGAAACGATAATACGTAGGTTAATAAATTAAAAAATTCAAATGAAACAAAATATCAGACTGGACAAATTACTATAAATACACAAACTTCATGCTAAATGTTAGTAAATGTATTTTGCTACTCAAAATTAATAATGCAATTTTGGAACGTTTTATGGATGAAAATTTTCAAAAGGTGAACATAATTTAATAAGCTTACTCTTTATAATAGACTGAAAGAATAACATCGTTCAAAAAATAAAAAATATCCTACTTTTTAACGGTAAAACGGTAACGTCCCCAAATTCGAAACATTGGATGTTCTGCTTGTTATTCATGACGGATATGAAACATATTAATTGTAAATTAACAATTCTTTTCGAAAAATACACCTGGTCAACTTTTTTTTAGCAAAAAATCATTCAAGTGTATATTCAGTGATTTATTTGTATTCACTACTAGTGCTTGATTTTTGTTTAAGTTATTAGAATAGGGATAACTCAAAAGGCGATTATTTATGTTTGTTTATCCATACATTACGAAATTCGAAAGTTACAAACTTCTAAATTACTATGAAAATACAAATATCTATGCTTTCAATTTTCTATTTCAATGCGTAGCTTCGAATATTTATTTCTCAGTCGATGTTTGTGAGGTAATGGTTCAAATAAATGCAGTGTTCATGTTTGATTTTGCTTACATGCAATTTATGATAAACAAACATCTCGCCACGTTTGGCGACAGTTCATATTCGTCAATTGTTAGAATTATCTTCCAGCTCATGAAGGCCATATAAACAGAAGGACCTACAGTAAGCACAAAACTGAGCTACAATTTTCTTCAATTTTTTCCAAGTATAACCTACGAAGAACGTCTGAGGAAGTTTAACCTTTCTTTCTCGTATACTGTCGTCTGCAAGGTGACCTGTTTTCTCACATTTCGTGCATTCCCCGGCATTAATCATTCATGCAGGAATATCTTTCTCTTGTCCTCTATGGTTAACCACCGTAGACATAACTTCTGGCTGTTGCGCTAGACGAGCCGCTTGATCCGCCGTAGCAATTTCTTACCAATTCAAATTCCTTGATTCTGAAACGAAGTTTTAAATTTCCGATCTGTTTCCATTTTTAAACAGTTTGACGTATTTTTTCATCTTTTACCACTTCTAAATTGTTCCAAGTTATTAACTCTTCCAGTCTTAAATAGATATGGCAACATAGGCTGCACTGGAAGATGTTGTGGGTAGTCGTGTTTTGGGTCGATGCTCTACCTGTACAAATGTCACAAAAATTTCATTTCAAACGCGATTGATGCCCGTTTTAAGGCCTGTAGTAGACTGACCACTACAATAATGTCCCCAATAATGTTGGAAAAAAGGCACAGGAGATGGAAAATTTATCGCGGTAGCCAAAAGGTGCACGGAGGTACAGCGAAAGCAATCACGAAACGAAACAACGTGAAGTGTGTATCAAGTTTTATTGTTAGGTACAGTAAAACAATGTTATTACACAGCCCCTTCCAAGAAGTCTGGTCAGAGGAGATTTCTGATCAGGAATTAACATTTGAACAAGCCAAGCGGTGTCAGGTCGTTCCAGGCTGGAAAATAGTCTTTCAGCAACCAGTCACTTCGAAGTCAGCCAAGGCACTTTATCTGCCTGGGTCGATTGTCCGTGGTGCCCAGGGTAGGATACACGAAAACGGCTGAGTACTAAGCCGACTCACGTCTCACATGGAGTTAACGTGCTGCCGGAGCCGAATCACATGAGGTAAACGTGCTGCTAGCGGAAATCGCCAGTCTGGCATGGTCTTAGTATGAACCCAGAAGCTTGAAAGACATAGTCCGTGATGAGAACTTCCTGCACCCCCAAGGTCGATAGCGAACGGCCTCGCCTGGAGAAAGCTGAGTGGTGTGTAGTCGGGCTGTAAGGACCTTGTCTGATAGGTTTCGTGTTGGGCGGTGTGCTCATGGTTCAGGCTACCGGGTAGGATGGCGACAAGCGTCGGTGATCCGTAGGTAGCGTGTGCCACGGTTTCAACAGTAGGAGGTGCATGTGCACCTGAGGAGTAAGAAAAAAATCTTTGGTGCATGAGTTTGTAGCCAGAACCGAGTTAGAGTGAAGAGGTACAAAAAGCATGCACTGGATAAACCAAGCGATAATACCGTGTTGAATACCCGCTACATAATTAGAAAATGTGCTGTTTCGGGCGCCTACGCACTGTGGAGATGGCGCATTTCGGTTAAATACTTGATGTACACGTGGTTCTTATCTAATATGGTGGGGTTGACATGAAAGTGTCATGCTGAACGCACCCACTGGCTTTCCGCCATACTATTTTTTTTTGTAACAGACGTAACGCAAGCACAAATGTCAGGATGAGAAAGATTGCGTATGGTATGACTAATGCGCCGTCCAAACGCAGACAGGGTAAGTAGTCGGAAAGCGCTTTGCGATAGGTCGCAAAGGATATCGCCAAAGCCATCAGGAACCGGGAGAAGTGTGGTGAAAGGATGAGTGTTACTGAGCTGTGCGATGCCGGCATCGATAGCTTGCACTGCATCGATTTCGCTGAGGTCGAGGAAAGTGACAAGTCTATCACACACGTTGTAAAGATAGGAATTGTGGCACCTAAGATATATCGTATGCATCGTCAAATGGCTGAAAAATCCGGTGCGTAGTCTCTCTAGAGAGTAAACCTACTGACGATCCTTTATTTTGTACGGGGCTTATAAACAGTAAACAAGTCACTGTCTGTCCTGTAGTTGTGTTCTAACCCTCTTGTGAAATCGATCAACAGTGTAATTAGGTGACGCATATGGCGTGCTTTAGCAATCGTGATGTAAGGAGGTAAAAGATTAACCTGGAATAAACGCCGATTTTAATCGGGAAAAAATGACTTACCGCAACAAATCTTTAAAGTGTGCTTGGAATTAGCTTACCAAATGTAGTACACGAATGCTTCGGCATCACGTCCGGCTCACTATTTTGTTATAGACTGACCACTACAATAATGTCCCCAATAATGTTGGAGAAAAGGCACAGGAGATGGAAGATTTATCGCGGTAGCCAAAAGGTGCACAAAAGTACAGCGTTAGCAATCACGGAACACGAATCAACGGGAAGTGTGTATCAAGGTCAATTGTTAGGTACAGTAAAACAATGTTGTTACAGGCCTCTGAACCCCATTGTAACATTTCTTATTCACGTTTCGTCCTACTGTACAATACAACCTGTAGTTATTTGAAGCTTTATGCTTATTTGACCATAAATGCACTTTTGAACTGTTGTTGGGAACAACGATAATCATTACCAAAACCGATTTTTGGCAAGCACAAAAATTGAAATTACATACACCTATTTGTTTGTATCAATTTGTTCAATTTTGTCTACTTCTCACAGATTTTTGTGTCTGTTTATCTCAAAAAATGATGTAATTACAACTCATTTTATTAATACTTGAACACCTTTATAGGCTGAAATTTCATTCTGATATCATCTGTACTTCGGTGATATTCAAGCTTATATGTGATATAGCAAGCACACATTCATATACATATAAATCATCCAGGAAGAACGAGATTAAATGCGAGCACGCAATCCACGCGGGTAATGAACACTTGGAAGTCGCTGCAGAAGTGGCTCCTGTCTTTAACATTAAAACAGCTATTCTAAAGCTTGTTGGATCAGCATTTGTTGAAACGGATGGATTTGATCCCCGGAGTGATTTTGTGATATTCCTCTACTCTTAATGGTTGCCTTGTCAGCAGAAGTCACCGATGTTTATTGCTGTGATGAAGTTTAGACGGGATTTTATCACTTCTGCTTTCAATTCAGAAGAAGAAGAAAAAGAAATGAGTTTCGTACGTCACAATATCAAGGGGATATTTTAACTTTAAATCCTCTTCCTCGAGATAAGAGGAATAAAGATATTATACTAACTTTTAACCAGATTAAACTTCAGCATGATGTTAGTATAAACATTTGAAAGATATGTTTTCTTCTAATTTTATTACTCAATTATTCTAATTTTATTCTATGATGGGGAAACTGCAAAAAAATTTATAATTGTCCGCTCAATATTTCATAGAGTGTTGATTTCCTATATTGTGGTCTACATGCATTGTATTCAAGTTTTCGTTTTTTTACTAGAAATATATTGTAAAAATACATGCTTGTGCGACAACTCTCACAAAGTTATGTTGACGCTACTTGGAAATCTTTAAATTAATGAGAAATAATTACAATTGAAAATGCTCACTTTTTCCAAGAAACCCTCTGCATTTTCATATATGATGACTGCTCATAATTGCTAAATTGTTTTTGCACAGGAATCTCATAAGATTTTACATTCTAGTGTAAGTAACAGTGCTCTGAAATCCTATATTATTGCTTATAGTTAGATAACGATGTAGCACGGCAACATGGAGCTAATTTAAATTTGATGAAACATATGGCGAGTTGAGGAAACTCTATTTCCTTTCGGCTGCAATGAACGTGTAAAACATTCATATAGTCTAAGGAGTGCACACATATCACTGAGACACCACAATTGGTTTCTGGCTGTTAATCTTCATCCGCTAAAAACTCTCAGATTTGTTTAAGCGACCATTTAAACTTCACAGAAGTAGTGAACACAGTTTCACCTTATAGCTAGTGTAAATAAAATTGGCACAGACAGCCTAACTGGTTATGGTTTGTAAGCCAGGAAATTTGAGCACTGTCAAAATTGTGCATTGCCGTTGATGTAAAGGGTTATCTCAGATACATTGTGTGGTTGGTAAAATAAAGGATTGGCTGTGATAATTTGATTAACGTTGGCTTGCAAGCATATCTTCGACTACTAAATCTGATTAATCTACAATATGGCAAGACAGAAACGTATGCAGACGTGAAATTAAAAAGAAAATTTGAATTATTTTTTATTCGAATAGCTCAAAAAAGTAAACGAAAGTCAAATTTGTTAATAATCACAAACAAAAATATTCTCGGTACAATGAAATGCCTAGATGCCTTTTATAATATAAACATTCTATAAGTAGGGACGCAGCTTATAAATCTGCTGTTAGTATTCCTTTATTTTCAACATGACCAGAAGATTACTGGAAATATTTAAACATATTGCTTCAAATTCTGAGATCATCTGACAGAAGGTAAACTCTAAGTATGTAATGTTTAAGTATCTTTAATCATACACTTGACGCTTACGTCTCTGTGTTACTTTCTAAATAGAAAAAAAAAGAATGAAATGTTGAACATTTTGAGTATATAAATATGCTTTATATAGACTTGCTAAGTTTCGTTTTGCTGGTTCATATGTTTCAGAAAGATTTTCTGAATACCATCTTCGTATTATTGCACCAAAGTAAAGAATATAGTACGTACGTAGTACGTAATAATCCACTTGACGCATTTTAGGAGAAAATGAGACTTGAGATCAATTTTAGTCGAACGAGCAGTCAAAATGCAAGCATCACAAGCTAAACTTGTTAAGCAGTTTATCGATTTTTCTGAATAATAGCAAAATTTATAATTTGCATTCCATGTGGAACTACGTGAGTGAACTAGTGATGAATAATTTTCCAGCAATTTGGTAACCAACTGGAGTAAAATATTGTTAAAATAAAAGATATTGGAATTATTGTAAACAATCTTCTACGTGGAAACTATTTGTAGCATCGGTAGCAACGCAATTGGTATTCGACAGGCGCACGACAACCTTACACTTACTCTTCCTTGAATTTTCACGAGTCTATGTGGTTGTTTCCCGTTCTCATAGCAAGCTTAGTAATCAACCGTCATGCCTTAAAGCGTTTAAAGTGCTTGTATTCCGCTTACTAAAATTTTTGTGTACTTGAAACGAGTTTTACCCTATAAAAGACGCTTAACGCGGAAACTAATAAAATATTCAATTATCTAGTAGACAAAGGTTTGCCTGGAATCGTTTGGAAAATGCACATCAATGGATATTCTACTCTAAAATTCTTTTTAAACTATGCTGTTGAGTTAGAAAGAAAAGCGACTTGTAGTAACAAAATATTCATTTGCATGCTTTTCCGTCATTCACACCCCACGACCGGTTTCGTGCTGTTTGCACTCATCAGTTAGGGACAGTAAGATCAGGATCCGCATGCGCTTGTAGTAAATCGTACTTTTGTCATCTAACAAAACAGAGAATACATGCCTGTTATTTTTATCACCATACTTTTAAAGTTTAATAAATGGAGAAGAAAACAGTGTTTCTGATTAGTAATAGTCTGACTTATGTCGATTGAATTGACCACTGAATCATACCACTAACTCATGACACATTATGATATGTACTCCGAATCGGGTTAAAATCGTATTATCTACTTTCCATTTCCGAATTTAATTAATACATTTTTCACTTGAAAGATCCTAATTGTATTTTATTTTTAGCTCTTACCGGCTAATAGCTGACATTTATGTAAAACGTTCATTTTTACGATTGTAATCAAAATCCTTGTTCGTTTTGAACGAATTCCCTCAATTATCGTCAAAAGAAGCCTCCGAAATCGAAATACAATTTTCGCGACTGTAAGTTTGTAATTTTTCTTGCCGATATATGTATAACCAACATCACTTTTATTATCCTTATTTTGATCTGCTCAGCATTGTTACT
Source organism: Atriophallophorus winterbourni (assembly GCA_013407085.1). Lineage (NCBI taxonomy): Eukaryota > Metazoa > Platyhelminthes > Trematoda > Plagiorchiida > Microphallidae > Atriophallophorus > Atriophallophorus winterbourni. The sequence goes on from JACCGJ010017569.1 coordinate 10,971, forward strand.
GCTACACAA
>JACCGJ010017571.1:0-10377 GCA_013407085.1 Atriophallophorus winterbourni
TGAGTAGGGGCTCATGTGAATGAACAGGCTGGTCGTACCGGCCTTATCCCACAGTGGCATACAAGCGCAACTTGTTTACCTTGAAATTTTGAAACATAAGATCTTTTGCGCAAGTAATTTCCAAAATATTTAAACCTCCAACACATAAAATAACTTAAAGCCAACATATTGAGAAAAGTTACGATGTATACTAGAAAGGGGGGTTTGTAGTAAAGCAGACTGTTGACTTTGAGATCTAACCGTGTTCAGTTCAAAGTTGTTACGATATGAAATCTTGATGGTTTTATTTGATGAAATAATTTTAATAGCATTGTTTCAGACGAACTCGGGGAACCCTGCAAGGAAATCAGAGACTGCCAAACAATTGGTGCGGTATGCTCCCCAGAGACAGTTGGAAATGCGACCACGTCAGGACAACAATCAACCATGAACGATCCAGCTACAAGGATCAAACGCTGCCTCTGTTCTTCTGGAACGATTCCGGTGTATCAATACATCATAAAGGATTACATATGCTGTGAGACGTGGGATTTTATTTATTAACTTATGGGTACACGTTAGAACTCGATAATTCTAAATGACCAAGATGGTGGCCTACATCACACAAAATTCTTATTACGTGCTACATGGATGAAGATCAGATTATTCATTGAAGACAAACCTGAGTGCCTTAATGAGTCATGCCGTATATAAACCTACACGTTATGCGCTAACCTCATTTAGTAAAGCATACTAATTTTTGGTTATAGATTCATTTGATCTTATCATTTAATCACGGGCCAACGTATCCACTGCAACTTTGTGCTACATTACCTTCTTTCTGGTAAAACATTAATTTGTGATCTTGACATGCAAATAATCACTGATATAATGTAATGTGTTACTCACATCCCCCGTACTTGGACACCACAACTGGTTTCGGCCTGTTTTCCATTATCAGATGGAGACAGTGAGATTAAGTTCAGTGAGACTTGTAACAGTGAAAAAGTATAACTTTGTTTAATTTCTGATACAATTTAATTAAATAAATTTTCCAGTGGCTACGTTAACTGACGGTATTTCCGAATGTATATTGTCATGTCCGTGAATTGCTTTACATATTTTGCTTTGTTTTTAATTATGCTTGCAAAGCTCACGTAATTCACAAGATCTAACTCGGCACGATAAAAACCTGTATACATTATTAGGTTAACAGCCATATGTTCGGAAAAATTTGAAATGAAACATGTTTTATCTGCAACGTTGAATTAACAGGAACGAATATTTGGCTAATCAAATCCATAAAGCATATTGTTTGCCGAAAAAGACCAAAATAAAAATTACGTTCCTGTCACTTCATAACGTAAAGGGCCAGGCCAAACCGCAAATCTGTTTGCACAGGAGGTCAAAGGCACTTGATCCAACATTAACCCCGTCTATTGTGCCCAGATTCATCCCAGAGGTGAACTTTTCCATCACCATTTACGTTCACCCAAGAGAACACCAATTGCTCAAATGTGCTTATTGCGCGCATGGCAAAGAACAAAATATCACCCATCCATTTGATGTAGACAAATAACCTCACCAAAACTCTGTCTACAACACTTCTGTACCGTTTGTCACGTTGATCGGATTTGCTAATCGATCTCTTGCCAACCAGTTCACTTTCAACCGTGACCGGGCGTGTTTGACAAATCTTGACTTATTGCATATCTTTTTATAGCGAACGATTTACTCCATCTCCTCATTATCCAGAGGATATTGTCACTCTAAACATTTCCTATTCAATCCATTTGAAGCCAGAATTATTTCGGTTTTACGATTGACGGCGTCAGTCGTTTCGGAACCATCTATTCCTCAGTTGTGTCGGAGAGCTGTATTCTACATATCACCCGAAAGCTGGTGATTAGCACTCAGCACCATTGGACTTCCCGTTCACAATAAGCCTGTCTAACTGGTCGGTGTGAACATCATCTGCAAGATTGAAAGGAACCTGGTTCTGATTAAGCTTGGGCAACTGGTATATAAGAGCGTCCTCTGGTCGGTCTACAATCGTCAAAAGTACCTTTCGGAGCAATATACACAATGAGGTTCCATAATTTACTGGCGAAGATGAATCCTTCTGACTGGAGTTCATAAAACAATTTTAATGTTGGAGACCTAACCATAAGAACGTACCGTCATTACTGTCTTTCGCCGAAATAGTGGATTATCGTTATTTGAATTGAAAACTAATAATTAAACTTAACTTTTTAAGTACCAATTGCGAACGAAGATGAGCTGGGTTGTTACAAATGTCAGGAAGCGGTGGGTATTTGCTATCAACTTAACCCATTGTCAAAAGAAGCAAAGAAAATTTATGGTTGCCAATGTCCCGCTACCTCTTCTGTCGGTTTCAATCGAATGCTTGCTTCGTTGAAATCGTTGAATATGGATGGGCCCAGATCAAAACAAGGCGCATTCCGTCAAAATCACAAATGTGGAGAACAGATTGGTTAGTTAATTAGTCAAATTGTTATTAAAATTCTTGTTCGCTGATTGAATTGAGCAGGCACTACGAACATAATACTTTCACGATGAAACATGTATTATTATTATCGGACTGATTGCCGTTTTTGAAACGAAGTTATTTCTAACTGAATTGAGTGGAAAATGTCAATGTTTAGTTCAAATGGTAGTGTAATGCTGTGCCTGCATCTCATTTTTATACACGTGAATTTATTTTTTAAAGTTGCTTCTATTCCCACACTCTTTGGGGACTCGGAGCTCATTGCATTATTGCGATTAACTAAAATATTTTCGAAATTGTTTCAAATAGTTATGTGAGCAGTAGATGATCAAGTGGGTTTATCAAACAAATGAAACGATGGAAAACCAAACCATCCAACAGTCATTGTAGTGAAGTTCAATATAAAGCTGTTTAAAATAAAGGAAAGTACTGCCGCATCGGCAAAGCGGAAATGACGAGCTTCACATAATCACAAGGTCAATGCTCGAATCCCACAGCGGTGGCATTTTGCCACCCAACTCGGGCGTGAAATAGGTACCGCCAATGATTAGAATAAAACTGCGGTAACGGTGGAACTTAAACAGGTGTATATCTGTGGCTAAAAACACGGATATCAGCATCGGCCCTACGAACACCATTGTTTGATGCGTTGATGCATTTTAAAAGGCACAACACAAATCCGGTTTAACTTACATCCATATTTCCAAAGTCAATGTACGAATAAATAAACAAACGAAATCAATATTAAAATTCAGTACACATTTTGAGTTGATTTTATTTAATTTTATTACGTATTTTACGTAATTCCTGACGATGGGTTATTAAATATCTCGCCATTAAAAGACGTTAGGCGTAAAAGACAAATGCTAATTGTTGTTGGCCTCCTTCGGTAGATGTCGTCCATGGATGTACATCACAATCGCAAGAATTATTTTTCATGGTACACAGCTTCTCGAATGAATAAATAGTCAAATTCGGCAGGAACAATCTCTTCCACAGCGATCGCAACGATAAGCAGTACTCGGTCGCTGGACGTCAGTTGCACGCCGGCGGCGTGACCTACGTTCACCTGCCAAGAGCTGTATCTGCTCCACTCCTGCTTGTAGACGACGTTTTACACAATGCCTCCAATGTGTGCGGTCAAGAGGAAGTATTTTCTTACAAGCGAGTTCAATGCCAAGAGCTTTCATATCTCTTTTGCAAACGTCTTTCTATCGCACGTGTGGTCTGACTAAAGGTTGACTTACTGTTTGCAATTCACCATGGGTAGATCTTTCGGAATACGACCATTATCCCTTCTGTCGACGTGGCAAGGCACCACAGATGGCGCTCTCGTAGTAGGGTGAACATGATCTTGACCAGCTTTTAAAAAAACTTCAGAATTAGTCACTTTGTCTATCCATGATATGTTCAAGATACGACGGATGCTTCGTAGATGGAAAACATCCAGCTTGAATTCGTGTCTTGCTTGGGTGGCCCAGGTTTCACTGCCGTACAGTAAAGCATTTAGTACACACGCGCTGTATGCCATCATCTTTGCCTTTACAGTCAACTTGCTGTTACCACAAGCACAAGTGTTCAATCAGGACAGCTGCTCTGTTAATTCGTGCCTAGCGAGAGGTTTTTCTCAATGGTTGAAATATGAAATATGAAATATGAAATAATGCACTGGTTCAAGCTGACGATTTCCAACAGTGATGATTGGATGCGATACATTTCCTTGTTAATTAGTCCCTATTAAGTACCACCTTATCCGGCAGATAGGAATCATTAACCCTTTGTTTACGGTAATTGGATATACGTATTTTATGAGATTTTTGTGTTATTCTGCTTAATAATGGCATAAATAAAACACATGATTAATTTTTAAGTTTTATACATTTTCCATGATAATTTGAGGTGGTAACTGGAGTTACCGTCAGTATTTAGAAACGTAATTTTACTGCTTGTTTGATTTCTATGGGCTAAAATTTAAGGTGGTAACTAGAGTTACAGTCAGTAGACAAAGGGTTAAGCTAGTGCTTTCCTCAGGTTTCCACAGGTTATCGAAATAAATTTTTCAATTTCATGTGAAAACACTTTCCTAAAATGCATGAAAGAAATTAATTTCAGACATATTCATAAAATTTGCCACTGCAATCCGAGTTAAACCACGAGAATCCTGAAAATAACCCACTCGCTAAACCACCGTACGATCCAACGCGGATAAACTGCAGAATTAAATGTTTCTATCATTCTGATTACTCATGGGTAGCTTACACAAAAATAAACAACATGCTTGATTGCGTTTGAATCGAACGATTGATTACTTTGACAATTTCTTCTGTACACGCCCACCAACGGTCTCAAGCAACATAATCTGAACTTAGATGTTTTCTACGAATATTCTATGTTGTTTCAGTTTATGCGACCTACAACTCCGATGGGTTGAATGTGTACTGGAATCTCAATGCGACGAACTTCAAACGGGTGGTATCGCTTCACGAAATCTCGCTTCGCTTTGGTCTATTCGATTTCAAATCTACGACGCATTTTCTACCAGAAATCATCAAAAGGTTGAACGGAAACATCCACTTGAACTGGAAAATTAACAGAAGTCATTTCGCAACATTTCTGTATACAGTGAGTTTGATAAACGAATCCCATTTTGTAAATGTGTACAATCATATTAGTGGTTCAAGAAATGATAATACGGAAACATTTTCTGAATCAATGACAGTATAAATTTGTTTAAGATGTGTTTCAATGGATTTAGTGTCGGGAAATCGAAACAGACAATTTGAAACATAGAATAGAATATCAATTTTTATTTTTTCTTAGCATGCAGTTCTGGCGGAAGCAACTTGTGCTTATCTGCGGTTTGTTAAGCAGCAAGCTGTACATAGGATAAGATTTCCTTTATTCATATGATTCCGAGTCTAAACATTTACTATTCGAACCAATATTGATAGTCAAACCTGGATTTGCTAGTTATTGGAGCTAAGCACATTCCCAGGATGTTGCATTCGGGTGAGATTTGGTGATGGACACCCGTTGACTGAAGTTGAATTCACATCAGCTGTGTCCGCGACACCAGAATAGTAATAGCAATAGAGATTTTAATAAACTTATTGTTCTGTTTTGCCTTAAGACAGAACCGTAATTGAACAATAACAAAAAGCTAACTGAAAAAAATCACCCTAATTAATTCCCAGTTTCTTTAGAAACAAACAAAGTAGAGATTCTCGTTTGCATGAATCTGCAGAACACACACACACACACATTACAAGTGGTTCCGTAAACAAGTATTCCTCGATCAAATTACTTTAACCGCACAAAATCATGATAAATTTGAAGTAGATATTATGGAGATACATTAGACGTGATTTAACCAATCATTCGGCAGAAATGCGGACTGATTTGAACTCTCTTTGCTTCTATAAATTAAGTGCAATGTTACTTTTACTGATGGAAATACAAGTTGAGGAATATCATCTTTATAATTTCAGGAGAAATTGATGCTTTATAGCACCACATCGAAACAGCTAAATCAGAATTGTTTGACTTGAAATACAACCGGTAAATGTGAGGCCATGTGCTTGTTGTGATGAATGCGGATGATGTAGAGGATATAGTCTTTGCGTTCTATCTATCTATGCGTTGTTCTCAACACAAAAGTCAAACAAACATAAGAAAGCCAGAAGTCCAAGTTCCAAGTGCCCGGTGGGTGGGTTTGGCCGTGGAGATGATTTGTTTTTATATGACAACATCAAAGTGAAGGTATGAAGGTACAAATCAGTCCTAGGAAAGAGGATATCTGACGCGTGAGTGAGGGAATACCGAGACCGATATAAGTTCGTTGTCATGGGTAAGTCGGATGATTTGAATTAGTGAAATAAATGAAAATAAATGATTTGCATGTACCGAAGAAAATGGAAGCTTGTTGCATAGGTACACATGACTCACCCTACAGAGCGACACAATTAGCGGATTCCTTGATGATTTCTGGTTTTATCTTTTGTTTTGCCTCAATTTTTACGGATCATATTAACTTGGATGGACATCGAAATTCTCAAACGAGATTGACTTTTATTCATCATTTATTGCAAGCACTACGTTTTGTAAACAGAATTAAATTATTCAATCCAATGATCAAATCATCCAATTTTGATGTTACAATTTCGTACATGTTCAGTTGTAAAAATTGATACCAGCAATTTTTATCCTCTGCAGAATGAAACTATTTTTCATACTTTGCTCAAACTCAACATAATGCCCGAGGATTCTTTTCGTAAGCAACCTGCTTTGTTATTTGACATCATTTGTACGGGACATGGACCGCGATTTCTCTGCACGATTTCGGAAACGTGAGTTTACTCTGTTGAGAAGATCGTTTCGATCCGAGATAGAATAAACATAAACATGGGCAGATTTTTGGATTGCTAAGAAAGACTACTGCTACAAATGGAAACACTGTGTTTTTCTTTCAGGAGCAAAAATTACAAAATTAGCAAAACCTTGATCAGTCTTTCAAACTTATTGATATTCGTGGCTTTTGAGAACAGGTGTTAGCCGTTACTTGCGAGCAGCATAGAATAGCTTTGAATTTCAAATGCCAAGTGGTTTTTTTTCCTTTGTGACACGTAGCGGAGTTCTTTCGCCTCAATGTGCGTTCGTCAACACATGCAGGGTTGTTGTATGTTGGTTGTTGTACGTGGTCGATCGACAGAGACATAGGGAGTAGTATAAAAATCTATATTGCCAGTTCCTTTAATTGTGTTTGATATTCAGCCTTCTTATCATACGATAGTGAACACCGCTTGAATGAAGCATGATTCACAACAAGAAATTTGCTCATATATTTGTACTGGGTAATTTTCCAGCATTTAAATTAACGACAAGCTAATCACATGGACATAGCGACATATGAGAATGTTCCTATTGTGTGATTTTATGTGAAAAGTATTGTAGTGGATAGTGAGGAATAGAACGCTAGGCTGCGTGTGTTCCCGTTATATCCACATACAACATTGAGTTTGATGCACAAAAAGAAGAACGAATACCACTTAAAGAAGGAGAATATTGTTATTATTGTGTGCGTTGAGTATGTACAATGGTATTTAGCAGATGTTTATTGTTGACTGAGCTAACGAACATAAATTCAATGTAATGTGAGTATGAACGATAAAAAGAAATCGATAGATCAATATGGCGTTATCGGTAATCGAAATGAAACGATACTGTCCGAGTTAGCAAATCACTACAGAACTTTCCCCTAGAGCGTCGGAAGGTTAAAAAGGCGCTCGAAATCCGCTGAATTAGTAAGAGAGTGTTTCCTGGTCAGTGATTAAGCTGTAATAATTTCAATCATTTTGCATTGACACGATGCTGAAAAAGCGAACATAAAAAATCAATATCATTATGAGCCCATCTCGATAAACTTTTGCCGATCGATTATTTTGCCCAAGTTCTGTTTGCGTGAAAACTGGGCATGTGAATTTTAGGGCTCAATATTCACCGAGTATTAATGAAAACTTTCGCAAGGCGATTAGTCAACTCACATTAGAAAGTAAATTTGCAACCAAAAATCGAATTATAATCGCATGACGTTTTATTGATCTCATTATTGATTTTAAGATGGAACTGGCTCAATCATTTCGTATCCCATGAAGGTGAGTCATCGGAAGCAAAGTTACATTTACAATTGACGCATGTGTTCAAAACGGAATCATGTAGCAATTCAATCTCCATTTTGATACAAATTTACATTCCGAAGATTGAAGGTAATTTTGCTTAATTACAATGAAATATTTTTTACATATGATTACTCTTGATTACCAAGATATTTTCAACGACATAGTGCATTTCAAGATGTGCCGTTTTTTCACATGCAATTGTCTGGTTCGTCTGGTTTTATCAAACTTAACTCGGATGCTTCTCAATTTGTTGACCGTTGTTCTGCTGTCAGCTATACTGATTGATAGGTTTCAACGCCAAATTTATATGAACCGTACAAAATAATAGTATCCCTAGTAACAATGACGGAGTCAATTGTAACCAGGGGATTGTGAATTATTATATCACAAATGGCATTCTTTGTATTTAGATTGTAAATATTTTGCGTAATTTGAGATAATCCGAAAGTGGACTACAATTGGATTAATTCTAATGTATTGTGGTGCTCACATCCCCACCCCTTACACACCACTACCGGTTTCTGGCTGTTTGCCGCCATCAGGTGGAGACAGTAAGATGAATTCTATTTTGGACAATAAAAAATCTGATGAGGAGTTCCAAGATAAGAACAAATAAAAACAAAATGAATCAGCTTAACCTAACATGCTATCCTTTCGCTTACAACCATATATAACACGAATTTTCGAGACATGTAACGTATCAATTTTCTCTCACTGGAGGCGAGGAATTTAAGATTAACACTTTAAATTATTTCAACGATTTAAGTCTAAAAATGTCTGCGGTCTTTGTCAATTGTCCCAGATGAACTACAAATTCAAGTAAATCAACAAACAATGTTCATTTTTTAGGTGTTCATTGAGCGTTCATACTGAATTGCGAACGTTTCGTCATTAAACTAGTTGACATCATCAGCATGACGTTTTGCGTAGGAAATAACCCGGAAGTTCACCACCATTATACCACGTTCTCCCGCTTGTCTGTACTGTTTTTCATACGATGGCTGCGATTACTGTAGCGTGTGTAGCACAAACGACATTTCATTGGTCCGTAGGTACTGGCCAATGGCATACGTTGGTCGAGTGACTGTGCCGTTCAATCTCATGCCTGGAGAAATTCCTGTGTATAGCATGTTCTACAGGTGGTAAAATTCACGGCAATTTTGCTTCGAAAGTAATTACGCTGATACTGCCATCTAGTCTGGTGACGAAACGTTCGCAACCCACTATGCAAGCTCTGCGGGTACCCCCATAAATGAACATCCAATACTTGAGCTACAAATAGTTTTTTTTCATTGTCTGTCCAAGAATAAAGCCTTCATCAAGGATTAAGCTCTCACATCACGAGAGGCAAAACTTTAAAAATGTCACAGTAATTTCAACATATGAGGTATGAAATACCTGCCCTCAGAATATACAGCAATGAGCAATTAATAATTATCTGAATGTTTTATACTTGATTCCAATTCGTGAAAACAAAATTCCAATTATCCAGGCGTTTGTAAGGTCGGAGTTCACCCTATAATCCATAAATATTTTTTTACTACAAAATTTAATTTCTGCAAGTAACGGCTTTTCATTCAATTAAAATTTTCTAATGAATTAGTTTGACTAAATCAATTTCACATAGCATAGCGATGGTGTATGACACATGTAAGATAATTTTCGGAATATTACATAGCCCAATGCTGGCTGATGTTCTTGTCAAACATTTTTGTTCGAAACAACGGGGATGCACTAATCAAATCACACCCAAATCACGAAACATCAATTAGCCAAACACGTCAGATTCGAAGAATATTTAACCAGGTATCACTTATTTGACCATGTCAAAAAGCTCCTAGCAAGATATTCCTAAAGAGTTTCATGATTGCTATCTCTCTACACGGTTGTGCGATTTTGCAGTACTTCTGTGCTGTGAGGCTAACGCCGTGCTAAATTGATTGGTCGTCGGTCGTGAGCTGCATGCTGAAACACGCGACAGTCTCACTGCTATTTCCCTTTCCCTTTTCTTGTATTTGACAAGGACTGCGCAACCTGACTGTAAATTAACTCAAATGCAATTTATCACTGTGGACCAGGCTTGTGCTTTCATAGATACAACGTTTTCTCTCTGGTATCAATTTAGACTTTGTGTCTTTCAAGATGTATGATCGCATTACTACTACACACTTTACGATGTGGTAATGGCAAATGAGACCCTAAGTTTAACCCCGC